>JAKLND010000177.1:0-37859 GCA_022813125.1 Septoriella neoarundinis | reverse complement strand
AACGGCCAATTTTACCACTAAACCACCAATGCTACATTGATGTACCACAAATACCATACTCGTACCCTACCAATTACCGGGCGCAGCATTTCAAGCGACTGCCTAGGTAACTTCCTCAGTCAAGGTACCTAGTGATCTCCTGGCGGTATTTTGGGCACTCTTGAAAGAATTCCGCTAATGCTTGACCGCTAGGTTAATTGGGCGCTATAAACAGCAACATTGCAAATTGGAAACAGCCACCAGGTCATTCCAATCCCTCTCCCAAACTCGAGGATGGGTGTCCCTCAACAACGCCTGCAGGTGCCCTCCGACAGCAATTCGCGTCGACTTGCCATCAGCGAAGGATGACAATTAAATTGTTCAGCCTCGGCCGGCCACGTGCGTCACACGTGTCTGTTTCGGTTGCGATAAGGTCGTTGACGAAGCAGCAGATGGCGCCCGGCCAAAGAAGCTACATTCCAAATCAAGCCATAGCGGACCAGCATCAACGCCTCTTTGCATACCGCACGGTCAAACCCATGGCTTCTTCGTATCTATTGCACCGCAAACGAGGATAGACAAGCACCATGATGGCTGTAAGTGATCTAGACGAGTGCATGGCATCTATAGCATGCTGTGGGCGTCGCGCGATTTGCTTGACCGCAGTGAATTTGGAATATTCGGCGCCTGTTTCTCCGCTCCCATGCAGTCCACACGCGCCAGGTGCGGAAAAGATATCAGGTATTACACACTCGGGTGCTAAAAACCCGAAAGAACAATGCGTGCAGCTACTAAACTTCTCCATACTATGGGTATACCGACGGAGTCAGATAGCCAATACAAATTGCGCACGCGGGGTGATTTGTCACCGACCCGCGCAACCGACTCATGAAACATCGGCAACGCTTTTGGCTCCAACGGCTGAGATTGGGCGATTTTCGCCCTCTACGTACTTGCCCACCGGCACGATCGTCAAGCCTATGCAGTCAGACCGCAGATTTCGACTTGTCACGCTTACGACACAAATCTCGAGCACGCACGCATCGGGTAACAAACCCTGTGTTAAGACAGCTGGCTGCTATCGCCGTAGATACCTTCTCACATTCTGCTATCGCGTGAAGCATGGAGTGGTCCCCGAGTCCCAGCAGAGCGGTTCGATACTCAAATCACCCACTCCTTCATGTGAGACGTCCAACAGACCGCCTCCTAGCGCCAGGAATGCCCTAAGCACGACAAATCTTTCCTCTACGTGTCTATGCCCAACCAGCAAGTATATACACCCTTTGCACTACCTCACTCACATCCCCCTGACCATCCTTGTACTGCTTCATACATCAGTCAGCCGAACATTGCGGACAGTCGTCATGGCCGAGGCAATTCGTGAGCCGAACGTATCATCCTCCACACTTTCCTCCTCGAGATCCAGCACCTGCAGTATGCACCGATTCACAAACGATCGCGAGGTCGAATCTATCGAGAGATGGAGCGATCAGGTTCCAGTGAGGGCCTTCAACAGTAACTCTCCAACCACGTCGGACCCTGCCGTTCAAGCTTATATCGAGGCGAAAATGGCTTTGCTGCGAAGCCATGCACCTACAAACAGATAATGTCCCGTTTGCCACGCAACATCAGCCCGCGACGCCACTCCTACCTCTGCTGTGAAACGCGGAGTGTCAACATGGTTACCAAAACACCACCTGCCAACGTCACTAGGCTGGCGCGCCAACACCCACTCGGCTTTCCCGCTTTGGTCATCACTATTCTTTGAGTATTGCACGGAACTACGGCACCCGGAGCTTTGACTTTCCCTGTCTGTAACATCGAAGGATTGGATGAGCCCTCCGTTGGTCTTCCAACAACGAAGGCTGTGTGTCACAATTCGGCACTGGGGCCATTCATGTAGGACATGCGAAATATGGCTTGCCATTCAGCATCACAAGCCTGCGACAGAGACAACAAGACATCATTGAACCGAACGCCGGAGCCCTCGCCAAGTTCGAGAACCATCGAACGTGGTTTGCCGCAAACTCATTCTTGCGCTGGGCCGCTCGGGTTGCGGGCAATGCACATCAAGCACGCACCTAACGTCGGGCAAACAGCATCTTGTGCAGACCAACCTTGCAATGGTCATGCTCGATGTCACTTGTCATGCGAACTACATGGATGTTCATTGATCGTTCGCTCGCTCAGCCACACATCTGTACATCGCGAGCCGTCGTCGAGAAAACTACAAAAAGTCTTCGCTCGAGATACATCATGTGCCTGTGACGCTTCGTTCTCGTTGCATTCCAGCGCCACTGCCACAGCTTCGCGCAATGTCTTCTGATGAGCATCTTCCTTCCTCAAATGCAAGTGTACCAAGGCAAGTGACTGACTGGGCTCCCACGCCCATCAGCGAGGGTTTCGGCGCCAAAGAGATCGGGTGGCAGGCCCTTGGTCCCGCCATCGCATGCACAGCTCTTGCCTCTGGTGTCGTTGCCCTACGATGGTATACAAGATGCCGAATCTCTCGGTGTCTAGGCTTGGACGATACCATCATTCTCTTTTCAATCGTAGGTGCCGCCTAGCTCAAAACGCCACTCGCCGTTACATCGCTAATAGGAACGATAGATGCTCAGCTGGTGCATGACAGCAATCATCGGCGCCGAGCTCAACGAAGGCTTAGGTGTCTATGGAGGCGGACGGCCCATCGACACACAGCATCTAGCCAAATTAGTCATTATCAACAATAACCTCTGGGCCCTCGCAGTCAACATCACCAAAGCATTCATCCTAACTCAGTACCTCCGCATCTTCAGCAACCGTCTGACCCGCATCTTCTGCTATATACTTCTCATCCTGCTCGTCCCAGCCGCTTGCTGGTGCATCTTCGCCGGTACCTTCCTGTGCAGTCCAGTCGCTAAGCTATGGGAACCGAGCCTCCCGGGACATTGCATGGATCCTCGGGTGTACTGGCTGTCGGCCGCGGCAGTCAACATTAGCATGGATTTTACCGTCCTTCTGCTTCCATTGCCAGCTATCGCGCAGCTGCGACTTCCGCAAAGGCAGAAGCTATGCCTTGTCGTCATGTTCGTGCTCGGCTTCTTCGTGTGCGCTGTCAGTGTGGTGCGGCTGGCGCTCGTCTTCTTTCTGGAGCGGAGCGGTCGGCTCGTCGGTATGTCTCCTGTGAATGACAGACAGAGGGGCGTTTGAATAAGAGTCAAGGCTGACCTTTACTTTAGAATCCGGGATTCAAGCCGTCACCTGGTCCGCAGTCGAAGTGAATATCGGCATCGTCTGCGCCTCGCTCATTGCCCTGAAGCCCTTGCTCGCGCACTTCTGGCCCAGCCTCCTCGCCGAGACAGACTTGCCTAGACATTGTATGCGCATTTCGATGATACGGACTTCAGTCGACGAGGGCAGAGGGTTTGTCGCTAGTAGCGCAAGCACTAGCTCGCCAATCTCTCCTGTATCGCCGGCTTTGGTCAAGGAGAAGAGGAGCGGCAGCTTTTTCAATAAGGCGAGTCTTGCTATAACGCCTGTCGGTGCGGCCCAGGCGGAAGGCGTGAATTTCATTAGTATGATCAACGCTGGCATGAGTTTGTGCTCGAGAAAGGACACGGTGACGGAGCGTTGATCGTCCATGGATATCTATTGTTGCATTCATTCACTATCTAGTTTTCAAGATCTGCCAATAAGCCTTCTATTTCCCTTCTCCCTCGTCTTTGGAACTTGCAGAGGCGGCATATTACATCTGCCAGCCCATGCGAGGCTCCGTTGCTCTGACATGGCTTCCCGATTTCCTGCATGGTTTCCAGGTGTTGCCCAGCCTCGCACATCGCCAAACTCGCTAACGATTCTTGCCGTTGGCAGATCTGACGCAGCGGCATTGCCATGCGGCAAAGCCATGTTCCAGAGGCTCTCACCAGCAGGCCTGCGAGACTTGGAGGAAGTTATTCCAGGAGCTATTGGAGTTCGCCTGACCGTCGCAGAGCTGCCACTACGCCCGATACCCTCTGCCACATCAGCCTCCGCTTGCGCGCAGTCGTACATGTCGCCGGTGACACTCCTGCTATACACGCTCGACCCGGAGTCACTACTTGCAATTCGTCCCACAACCGGCCTCTTCAACTGCTTCGTCACCGACTTTCCTGTCCTCCGACTCCTCTCCCTCATCAGTGTCTCCTTCCTTTCCACCGGCTGCAGCGCCCTCCGCAACGCCGCCGAAGACTTCGCAAACTTCTCGGGATCATACACTGGCAACGGCGGCAATGGCGAATGCTCCATCGGGGGTTGGGGTAGTCTCGTCTGGCTTCTAATTTTCTTCAGCGACGGCCTGGGCGCCAGGAAATTCGCGACGGGGGAGGCTCGCGGAGCGTAAATTCCAACGCCGTACGCTTTTTCCGGGCGGGTCGGGTACAGGTCGTAGAGGGAGTCTTCGCTCGGGTGCATGAGCGTGTGACTGGAGAGCGAAGAGGCGGAGCGGCATTTGAACGACATTTCGGAGAAAAGAGGTGCAGATTTTGGTTTGTAGGGGAGGGTGAAGGGTAGGAGGGAGGGCTGTTTGTTGACGCCGAGGAGGTGTGAACGGTAGGGGTCTTGAGTTTTGATTGTGAGCGTGAGGAGGGTGATGGAAGTAATGCTGCGCACGATCTGTCAGCGATAGCTCTCCAGTCAACATGATCGTCTGCTTACACTGCGAGAACACTTGCTGCGACGCAAGCGCGCTGTACCATGCAATGAGTGCCTACGTCGATGGCCGGCGAATAACGAACAGCGCGCGCAGACTTGAGACAGAAAGGCTGCTTCGCGGCGATGAAGGCAATTGCTAGCCCGGATGCGAGCATCCAAGCAGTCACGACGAATCGTAGCAGGCTTTTGGCTGCTGCTTGTGTGCATTCGGGAGAGCATGTATTGTCTGTACTGGATCGCTTTGCGAGCTGCCATGCAGCCGCATTGCTCAGTCCGATGGATATCATCGTGGTGGAACCCTACGGCGATTAGCTTTACGGCCATGCCAGCTCTGCGGTGGTCTTACGGCGAACAAAAGAAGTGATGCAGAAGGAAGCAAGTCTCTAGTGATGACTCCTGTGTCAATGAGGCATGCCGTGCTGGCCAAGACATAAATTGAGCTATACAGTAGGATATGCTGGGAGAGCACTATGACCCTGTGGCATATTCCGGATCGCTCCCGCGGCGAACTTTCGTTTGGTGGTCTTCGAGTGAGCTTGCGGCCCATGGTCGTGTTATTCGATTTGAGTGTAAAAAGATTTGCGCGAAGTCCTCACCGGGATCCCCGAAATCTGGCCATCATGTACCATTTGCAAGAATCCCTGTCCAATCGAGGCTGGCAAGAGTCGGAATCCGTGGCGACAAGTGGCGGGTATCTGGAGGAGGATGCATTCCAGGGCAGCAAGGCGGCGTCAGCCACAGCACGGTCTCGCGGCTTTACAACTTTGCCTTGACAGGTGCTTTCTCAAAGCTTTTCGCATCCCTAGACGCCCACTCGCGGATAATTTTGCGCTGTATCTTGCCGCTGGGGGATTTTGGAACTTCGTCGATGAACTGGAGATTGATCAGCAAGGCCGCACCTACGCAGTGTGTTGGGAACGCACCTGCACTCCACCGTCTAGTCGCTTGTGCTTTGCCACCTGCTTTGCCGTCCACTCCTGGATGTCTTTCTCCGTCGCCTTGCCTTTCGAAGCTTCCTTCAAAGCAACATATGCCCTCGGCAGCTCCTCATGATCGCCCTGAAGCGCCACAACCGCCGCATCAGCCACGTGCTCGTTCTCCAATAACACAGCCTCCAGCTCCGCAGGGGCAACCTGGAAGCCTTTGACCTTAATCAACTCTTTCTTCCGATCCACGATCCAATACCATCCCTTCTCGTCCCTGATCGCGACATCGCCCGACCTCAAGAAACCCTCCTCGTCGAACGTCTCGCTAGTAGCCCTTTCATTTCGCCAATACCCCAAACAAATATTTGGTCCTCGCACGCAGATCTCTCCGCGCTCACCTACAGCCGCCTCTTTGCCTTCGTCATCGATCAATTTCATCTCAGAATTTGGATCGATGAACCCCACCGAGCCCGATCGGTCATCCATCCCGCCTGGCACATGCAGGCACGAACACGTCACCTCCGTCATGCCCCACGTTTGCACAACTTTGAGCCCGAACCGCTCGGAGACTTCATTCTGCAGCTCCTTGGACAGCGGCGCTGCGCCGCAGAGGATATTGACGAGCGAGCTAAGGTCGTAGTTAGAGGTTTCGGGCCTCTTCGCGAGCATGACGAGAATGGGTGGCGCGGTCTGGATATGTGTTATACGGTGGTTTTGAATATGCGAGAGCCACTGCGTGTAATTGAACGAGCGCATGAAATAGCAAGGCGTGTGGTTGATGGCGGCGGCCGTTATAGACCACAATTGTCCGTAGGCGTGGTAGAGGGGCAAGAAGCCGAGCCAGCGTTCGGGGGGAGCTTTGCCGGGTGGCTGCTCGAGGCGGCGCATATAAAGCGATTGCTCGACATTGGCGATTACGTTCTCATGCGAGATCATGACGCCTTTGGGAAGGCCAGTCGTACCGCTGGAGAAGTTGAGGACTGCAATTCGAGTCTTCGATTCTTCTGGGCTCATGCGATGCCATTGCCAGGTCTGACTTGTGGCTTCAGATCCGAGCATACTCAGCCAGCTCTTCACTCCGCGTTCCGGCTGCGGTGACTGATCGTTGAAGAGGTAAATCCGCTCCAGAGGAAATTTGGCCTGAGACGCCGCTTTTAACACGACATCCAGGAACTGCGGTTCGACAAGGATCATCTTCGCTTCTGTGTTCTCTAGCTGGAATGTCGTTTCGTCGACTCCGTAAGCCGGGTTGCAGCCGGTGAATATCCTCCCCGAGCCAGCGATCGCTAAGTATGCCACTGGCACAAATATGTGATTACTGCTGTACATCATGACCGCCTCGTTCTGTTTGATCCCGAGCTGGTCGAGACCGACGCCCAATCTCTTGACCCATGATAGCAGCTGCTTCGGCGAGAGGGAGTTCGAAGTGTCGTCGGCGTCTATCCAGATGGGTTCCGTGGAAGGCTTTCCGTTCTCGGGAAAGACGTAGGAGAGAACATCTGTCTGCGGGATGTCGATCTGGAAGGGTGATTTCTGAGGCATAGTCGGCTATGGTGGAAGGAAACGGAGTTCTTGTGTGTTACTACGGTCGGCAATCCCCATATTGGCAAGACAAACTAATTCCATCAGATTGTAAACGTGAAGTCATAAGGCACCATTGGCCGAGGTAACGGAGGATGTGGCGGCGATCCTCTTCCCCACACATGACATCGCGCCACGGACGTGGGGAACTTGGGGGAAATTGCGGGAGGGAAAGCTTGACGGCACATTTATTAAAGGTATACCGCTTTTGAAAATACATAGGTAGATTTAAGCAGGCATTCTAGGGTGCAAATAAGCTATGTGGAAATCTCGGGCAGCATCCTAATCCTAGGTTTTGGAAGCGTAAGCGACCAACCACACGCCCTCTTCCCGACGAGCCTTGACGATATGTTTTTGCGTGGAAGTGTGCGTCGCAGCGAAAAGGGTTTTCGTTAAGCCCTGGCCAGGGTATGCGAGAAGTCCGATGCTACCACTCAGCGTCTTACTGACAAGGCTAGCGCCTCCTTTAGCCAAGCCTTTCGTTGCGCCTAGAAAGCCACCTTCTCTCGCACCGGCAATAGGCATTTTCCACGCATCTTGCACGCCATCCGAGACTCCGAGCACAAGCGACTTGCCAGCGACCATGGTTCCGGATGAAAGTTTTTGACGTTTCCAAAGTCTTTCGCTTCTTCGCCCCAGAGTTTAGGGAGGGCTCGGAAGCCTTCGGCGGTGGCGAGGGGAACATCGACGAATATACCCTTGGCGAAGGAGCCAACCGATCGACTCATAGAGTTGCGGCTGCCACGGGCAAGATTGACTGCATAGGTGACCTTGATCGTGAACCTCCCTTGCTCCTGGCGGTAGCGATGCTAATGTGAGACGGTGCGTTGGACGATATCGACCGCGCATCGGAGTCGAACGTCGGCGGAGCCAGCATTGAAGGGTCGAGTTCCGACCTTCCTTTCTACTGTCTTACAATTTCCCTCCGGGGTTGCCACACGATTCCAGTCAGGCCGTGGACTACATCAGCGCCGGCGGCCAATGCAGCAGATGTTGCGCCGGTCGCGGGATCCCATCGTTTGTTCTCAATGATGATCGGCTTCGTCTTGTGACTAGATTACGGGTCAGTATCAAAGGACATTCGCTCTAATGGTTTCGGACTCACATTCTTGGGTCTTTCAGCCTTGTGTCTGGATCGTGTAGCAGGTACTCTAAACCAAGCTTGGAGAGTCTCATCTTTCGCCGACCGCTCTTTGCTTTCCATGCAGCAGCCTGCTGAGGAAAAAGCTCGCATCGCATTCGATCTAAGGGAAGATGCTTGTGAAAGGATTGTACAGCCCTTTCCACCCCTCTCTCGGACTTCATCTTTGATGCAAGGGCCAATGCAGAGCTTTGCGCTTCTTCCGTGAGACAAAACCCGACAGCGGTTGCAAGCCTCTCTGCGTCGAGCTGTTTATGTGGTATTGGATCGGGTCCAGCGCCAGCTGCAGCCACCATCTTTCCCCAAAAGGGCTGGTCGCCAAAAAATGGGACAATGACGGTAGGCCGGGCATTCAGTAGCCCGCAAGCGGTAGTCCCTGCTCCTCCATGGTGCACAACAGCAGCGACATGCTGGAAAAGCCATTCGTGTGGACAATCTTCTAGCCAGTAGATTGTAGGATCATTAGGACCGTCTAGGCGACTCCAGCCTCTTGAGATGAGCGCGCGGACTCCACAGCTTTTGACGGCCTGCAATATCAACGCTGACATTTTCTGCGCATCTTCTAGAACTATCGAGCCGAAACCAATGTACAACGGCCGCGGTCCATTCTGCAAAGAGCTCGCCAGGGAATCCGGTGGAGAGTAGATGGGCGGGTCTCTGAAGAAGAAGCCACACACGTCAATGTGCTCCGGCCAATCCGTAGGTTTGGGTATCAGCGCGGGCGACCAGCAGTAAGTGAATGGTACTTGCAGCCTTTCCACTAACATGGGGGCTTCCAGGTTGGGCACAGGCTGAAGGTCGAGTGTCTTGCGCCAACTGTTGATGATGTCTCCAAGCCCTTGCCAAGTCATGAAAGCCACAACAGCATACGAGAGGAAGTTGGACCTAGAAACGTCGAACTTGGAAGCATTCAGGTTTGCTAATGGATGAGAAAACTCGCGTGTCGGGCTCCAAGGCATAGTGAACATCAAATGCACCGGGATACCCAGAGCCTCCGCACAGTGCACATGAGCAAAGCTAGGCGGATTTGCGATGATAGCGTCCGCCACGAAAGGCTGACCAGAATCAGGGTCAGGTTCCACACAACTTCTCCAACAACCGCGCAGCATGCGTGAAATCATGTCGCGCTTCTTCCATATATCACCTGCGCGCAACGAGTGCATGCTAGGGAATAAGCCGGGATTCTTCACCATATATGACATGAGCTCAGCCGGGTCGCCATCGATGGGGAAGAATTCAAGGTCAGACTGCTGAACAAACGACTTGAAAACATCGTGTGTTGCTAGCCGTACCTGGTGACCGTGTCTCTTGAGTTCGTTCCCGAGTGCAATGAATGGCTGGACGTCGCCACGGCTTCCCACCACCTGAAGAACAACATTCAGATGTATAGACACTGTTTGCGAGCCATCGACATCCCCCTCTTCCGGACCCTGTGACCCATCTTGCGCAGACACATGCGTCTCGGGAATGGGAGGTAGGGTGAAGGTTCGCGACAATGTACGGCTCAATCGGGAGTCTAGGTTGACCTCAACTCGGCCATCACCTAGAGGAGTTAGTCGTGGGGTCTCGATGTCAAGAAGCCTATTTGCATCTACATACGGTCCGTACTCACCCGTGGCGGTGGCATCCTGGCTCATGGACCCGATGATAGCCTCATAAGGCGGCGGCGGAGCATCATGCTCAGGGACATGCGGTTTGTCTTCCATAATGAATAGGATGGTCGTTGTTCAAGAGTCTTGCGGAACTGAGTTCATTGCCTGAGAAAACAATCTCCCGGCCACCTCTGGCCCCGCAAGAGCCATTGGGTCATACCCTACCTTCAAATTCAGTACCTTTGCGCAGATCCACTTGCCGAGACAATTGCGACACCGATCGACCGGTGCGATACCTTAGCGGACATGGCGGTGTCGCGACTTTGGACATGAAGCGCGAATCGCTTCCTACGCCCCGACGTGTACGTACACCCTGGTTGCGGAGCAGTTCTACAGACACTATGCTCACCACGACGGACCTTTGATCAGCGCTGAAGACGTGAATCATTCTTTGTAATACTCTGAATGTCGCACGTCAGGGAGCGGAACGGATACAGACCGTGGCTCGTGTGGCGTGGGCGGCGTCGTTGGGACTAATGAAATAACCTCGCGAGGGTGGAATTGTACCGTAGTCTCGCGACCGGATCGTACCGTCGGCTGAGTTACTCTGTGGGGAAATCGGTGCTTGCATCCGGCCAGCCTAAGGCACCGAGGGTCGTTGGGCTGAGGCTGCACCGGGGTGTGATAGTCTGGTAGACAAGCCTTCGCACCGAGAGAGGTACATGAATTAAAGGCTTTCCAATACTACCTTATAATTTATATATAGAAAGTTCTCCACAAGAGCCGACTTGCCCTAGGAGGTATACCAGCCGTCTCGGCCTCCAATCCCACTTCTCTCTGCCAGCATCTTGAAGCAGCCTTTGATGCCGTCTATCTAGGAGCCGCCGTCCCGGTCCCTCCTTTTTCCTTTAGCGTCGCTCTCGGTGCGAATCCTCAGATCCTTGATGCTGGCACTTCTGGCACAGACATGTCTGTTCTGTAGCAAGCGCCGTATGCAATACGGTGCCCGTCCGCACTTCTGCAGCAACTTTGCCCCACCGTCTCGCCACTTGCGGACAACCTGATATTGAAGAGGATGGTTTAAATACCGCACGCCAGCACAACAGGATGCATCCAGTCTCCCCATCGCACTTGTCTTTTCACCCTCCAGTTCTGCATCCTCTCCTTCAACGTGCACATTCTTCACTGAAGTACCGAGCGTTCCCACTCCAAACTCGGTATTTCTCGCAATGCATCCAACACTCCTTGCTCTACTTTTTTCTTCTTCCGTGCTCAGCCAAGCGCTAGCTGCGAAGAGCGCCGACAACTGCAAGTGCCTGCCAGAAGACGACTGTTGGCCGACGGAGGAGACCTGGTCGAAGCTGAACGCCACCATCAACGGTCGCCTCATTCGCAGCAAGCCTCCTGGCTCTGTTTGCTATCCTGAGGAGGCCAACTATGACCCGGCAGCTTGCAAGAAAGTCTTCAAGCAATGGTCGTCTTCCGCCTGGCATGCCGATGATCCTATCAGCGTCGATCATCCGCCACGCTACGGGTGTTATCCCATATATTCCAACGGAACAAGCATCTACGGTGACGCTACTGCTGGAGAAAATGGATGTCAAGGGGACTCGTACCCGGTCTTCGTTGTCAACGCCTCAGATGCTGGGGACGTGCAAGCTGGCGTTAATTTCGCGCGCGAACACTCCGTGAGACTGAACGTCAAAAACACTGGGCACGGTCGCAGCTCTATTCCTGGCAGTCTCTCCATCTGGACTCACCATCTCAAGGAGAAGGTTTTTCATGATGACTTCGTTCCTCAGGGCGACAACAGCAGCAGAACCGGGAACAACATGGCGATTACTTTTGGATCGGGAACCACAGACCGCGAGGCCTTCGAGTATGCCGCTACTCATGATTCGGTCGTGGTTGGTGGTACTGACGGCACTGTCGGCCTCATGGGTTGGGCAGGAGCTGGTGGCCATGGATACTTGACTGCAGCTTACGGCATGGGCGCCGACAGTATTATCGAAGCTATTTTGGTCACGCCTGGCGGTGAAGTTGTCGTTGCCAATGAACACTTACACACCGACCTCTTTTGGGCGATCCGGGGAGGTGGTGCGGGAACGTGGGGTGTCGTTGTCTCAGTGACTGTCAAGGCTCACCCCATGCCAAACACCGTCATGTGGTCGCTGAGTGTCTCTACCCGCAACGGTACCAATGTGTCGGAATGGTACAATGTTGCTGCTGAGGTTTTTGGCGATCTTCCACGTCAGAAGGATGCTGGGTTGTCGGGATATCAGACGCTTAGTGGATCTCCATTGACCGTGACAAATGCCGCATTCGGCTATGATCAGTCGGAAGAAGAGGTTCACAAGAGCGCCGAACCTCTGTTGACGTGGCTTAAGACGCAGAACTCCTCCGTCGAGTTCACCTCGACCTTTACCACCTTCCCGAAGTGGATCGATCTCTATCACATGTTCGACCTCACACAATCCGTTGGCGGTGGCAACGGCGGTGCTACGGCTTCTAGATTGCTTCCCGCCCGCACTCTCACTGACACAGAGTCATTTGCTCGCGTTCTGGAGAAAATCGGCCCAGGCCTCGAGGAGCCCAAGGTTAGTACTCTTCTTTCTCATAACAATCTACCTATCTGACAGAACAAAAGGATGGCTTCAGATCCGGAAGATCGATCTCCGGCACCGCGACAGCATCTTCTGCGAAAGTCGATAACGCGCTGAACCCTGCGTGGCGTGACACCGTTGTTCATTTTCTTGTGAAAGAGTCCTGGCCTGACTACACTCCTTCCGAGATCGTCGATCAAGCAACCGATGCCATGTCCCAGTCTGCCTACGAGCTGAGATCGGTCTCTCCTGATTCTGGAGCTTACATCAACGAAGTGAGTTTGCTCCACTCTAATAGTGCCAGTTATTGGACGAATAACACTGATCATTACAAATTCAGCATGGCGATTTTATTCCCGAATGGCAAAAGACGCTTTACGGCGACCATTACCCGCGCTTGCTGGCCGCTAAGCACAAATATGATCCTCAAAGTGTGCAATGGTGCGAGCTTTGCGTCGCTAGCGACGAGTGGTACCAGCGCGCCGATGGCAGGTTCTGCAAGCAGCCATGGGCCCAAGAGCTGCAGATCTAAATGCAGCAGCGCAAGCTCTGCCCTGAGGTTCGTGCATCGCCGCCCGGAACGCAGAGCTTTTCCAACTCGAATCCAACCATACGGCTTCCACGGTGATGCTACAGAACATCGAGTCATATTGCCTGTGTACATACATTTCTCACATTTCGCGCGCACTTAGCTTATAGAGAATGGCACAATCTTTTCCTCATCGACATTCCAACTACCTCGTGACTCGAAGTCTTGTGATCTCTGGTATTCTTTGATCCAGCCAGCTATCTGCAAGAGGTCAAGCATAAAACCCATAGAACGTCGATGAGCGACAAAGGCAGACAAGATAGATTCCCGCCCTTGAAGGTAGCACAGGTTCAACGGTCCACCTGGAATCTTTCGTGGGCTAAGGAGCATGGACTGAAAGTGCCCTGTTTTCCAACATAGTCAATTGTTGCTAACGTGGGATGATTGCAGATTGCCAGCACTTATCTACCGATAGGCTTAGCGATCGGATGTTATCTTGCTGAAATGAATGGTCTCAAGGAAATTTCTGTCCGGTCTTTTGCGGTGCTATTACAGTGCTACACCTAGGCATGAATGCCCTGAGCTCGCTTGAAGAAACAGCACCAAGTTGGTGTGCACAGGAGGCAAACCTGAAGACACTGTTTGATCGTCTAGCTTGGTGCTCCAGGACATCAGCTTCGGCGAAATGCGGAGCTCATCTAGTATGGCCTGATCAAATGATTGGCGCCGACGAGAGTTATTAACATGAGTACAACTATCATCCTCCCTTGCGACAAAGACCACTGCTCTTGAAAAGTCCTGATATTCGAACCGGGAACCCAAAGATCTTGCTGAAGCACTGCCTATCCTAGACACAATGCCCCCGCGTCCGTCCTCATTGCAATAAGGTACCTCGAGATCTCGCCCGGATGCCTCCAGTTCAACGTCACCATCGCCAGAAATATCACCAGCGCATCAAAAACGTACAGGAATGCCTCATGCGTAATGATGTGTCCGTTGTTGCCTTGCACATATTCGGCTACGCGGACGATTGATCGCACAAAAATGAGCACGCTGACGGCGTACAGCGCGCGCATGTGTGGCTTCCAGGGCGCCGTTACGGTCTTCATATTAGGACGTTTGTTTAGTCGGGCGTGGAAGGTGCAGGCCGCGATGACAAAGATGGCGAAGAAGACGATTTGGACAAGCAGGCCGACGACGATGACATTGCGGCCTGTGGACCCGCCGCTGCTAGAGGAGACGATGAGGGATGCTCCTGGAGAGCGCGTATGATTAGTGGGGCTCGTCTGAAGCACACTGCGTATTGCGAGCGAGCTTACCGGCTGCTTGAAGGAAGAAGGATAGCACGTCACCTCCGACAAAAACCTTTGTCAAAAACTTGCGGCGGATGAATATCGCTTGCTCGCCGTCGACCATCTGCACAATCCTACCGAGCTCCATATAGATTGAGGCGGCGAGTAGGGCTGGCGCAACGAGCAATAGCACGCTTTGCACTATGTAAGGATGCTTGGTGTATGGCCCGGGATTTTCGGTCGCTGATGCACCGCGCCCTCCATAGCCTACTGCTTCGACTGAAGTATGTTATCAGCGTGAGCAGGACACTGAGGTGCAGAGAGGACAACGTACGAAAGCCACCGATGATATACGGTATCATGAACCAAGTACGTGATCTCACAGCTTGCCAGCAGTGGAAGAACGAGGAGCTC
Organism: Septoriella neoarundinis; assembly: GCA_022813125.1. Classification (NCBI taxonomy): domain Eukaryota; kingdom Fungi; phylum Ascomycota; class Dothideomycetes; order Pleosporales; family Phaeosphaeriaceae; genus Septoriella; species Septoriella neoarundinis. Next base: position 23,131 of record JAKLND010000177.1, on the reverse strand, counting down.
GCAAACAGTATCACAAAAATGACAGCACCTGCCATGGATGGCTCATAGTGGTAGAAGACGAATGTTTCCTCATCTCTGGTGATTTTCGTCGTGGCAGAGCCAAGCGTGGTCGAAAAGGCCATGATGATCGTATAGTGAGGTCGAGCCGATTTCGCGGAGGAGGAGGGTATGGTACGGCCGAAGAATGCAACTGGATCAAGAACAAAAACTGTGTGAGAGGATCAATGAATGTATCAGAAACAAGCCGGGGCTTGGATACTTTATATTGTCACCTTCGTCGGAAGGATCAACCGCGCATTGCCTGCACGGTTGAGGCTGTGCCCTTCTTCGCTCCTGCTCGCGAGCATCTTGCGAAACTATAACGTGAGAACGCGATATGTGCTATATCCGGAGTGGCTAGCCAAAGTAGGGGAATTGAGATGATACAGTGCAGACATCGACCATGTGTCGGAAGAACGGTGCGGATCTACGGTACGAGCCGCTCGGAGTGCATCATCTGTCAGATGGCCCTATGAACGGATGATTATGCAGTCGAAAAGCAGGCCAAAAGAGCGGCAAGAAAAATGCTGATGTTTGCTCAAGCCGGATAAACAGCGGATACGATAGCTTACAGCGACCTATATCGTTTCTCACTTCGTCGCTCTTCGAGTAAATGCAGGTTGGCATACGCGCCGGACCGCGTCAGAAAGAGCACGAGGGCGTTCAAGTTACCAAACAATCGTCGAGCAACCTATGATATGTGGTCAGTCGTGCTTTGCCCTACTGCCCGCCGTGGACCCAGCCAATTTCTAGAAGACCCACAGCGATTCCCACAAAAGCCTGGAGTCGGGAAGTGACCTGGAAGATTATTGCGCGCGACGCTCGGTGCGACCGGCGTTTGCTCGGTCCGAAAGGTGAAGGACGAGGTCTCAGTCCGTTTCGCGGGAGATTGTGCTCATCCTTTGAGATAGTGAAAGCTGGAACCACGTACTTCAGTAATCAGGCATGGCACGTTGATTAAGCGCGGACGGCATGAGCTTGGCTGCCTTACTGACTCTGATTGGTGAGGCTCGACAACTGAGCAATTGATCGATCGATCGAGCGAGCATGCATAGGCTAAGACGTGTTGTCATGGGTCAAATGAGCAAGATACTGCTTTGAAAGCGCGGCGTGCGTTCGAACCACGGCGTTAACACTGCATGTCGCTGACTTTCAGTCTGTTAGTGAAGTTGCCGCCAAGATCAATCCCGCAATGCGCCAAACGTGTCGCATCTGAGTATCGCGACCGGCTTCTGCAGTAGCTTCATTAATGACAACTTTTTAATCAAGAGAGGAACTGTATAATTCTCATTCTTATAAGCTGCTCGCTGGCCACTGATTATTGAAGCCCATGCAAAGGTGTTCGGTGGAGGCAGTCTGAGCCTGCATGGGGTGCGCTTCGAATAGTCATGTCATCCGCGCAAACGCAGAAGGTCAAGGGGCATACAGAGAGAGATTGACTTTGTTTCAGATCCTTATCTCTCGAGGCGCAAAGTCCTGGAAATCAACAAGTGATATTTAAATCCTGAGGTCGATTCGCAATCAGGTAGCATATTGAGAGGTCAGGTGAATTCACGGAATACCGCGAGTCAGCCCATAGGTATATGAAAGAGCACGCCCCGGCACGAAAAGAAAGCACATGGGATCTATAATCAAGTAACGATGGTGAGCTGGATCACTATTGAGGACTGCATAATGAAACAAACCTACCACAAAAACTGCAAAAACCTAGGTCCTTTATTACCGGTTATGCCGTAAGACCTAGGGGAAATAAGGAAATCACATCTTTCATTAAGAGCTAATTTTCGGGCAAACTCCCTGGTCGTTCCTCGTCACACTCCCAGGCAAATTTGTCGAGCTCAAACCCCAAGCCGTCACCGCTTCATAGTGTTTCGGTCTACCGCGTCGCAGTAAGGGCGAGGCCAATTTTGTGAGATGTCAGCGTCCTGACCAGACACGCCACATGGCCCCGTTCCTTGCCACTAGACTAAGCGACCAATAGCGGGAGGAAGATGGATGACGGTGATGCGCGCGGCGGGGTTATATTGATTCACTTGCTGGGTGAGACCCCCACTTTCACCTGACTGCGCGCTGGACGGCCTCGTCCGCGTGCACGTGATGCGCTTCTGCGCAAGGCCGGTCATCGAGACTTTCGCTGGTGCCTGGTGGGCGCTGGGGAGGTTTACAGCGCAGGTTGACAAGGGCTCCGGAATGGCCCTTGACGCTCCCCCCCGGTTACCAGGGTCGAGCTCGATTGCTTTCACTGAAATACCCACCAGGAATCCGAGAGTACAGGGCGCTTCAGTAGGTTGGCTTGCGAACCAGGAGAATTCACGTGGGAGAAAGCCTGAAGTTTCGCTAGACCGGGATCGCAACCATATTGGAGCATAGAGCCTCGTTCCTACGCAGCGGAAGTCTCACCCGAGCGTGTCAGGCACGGTAAGCCGGCTTCAAGCTCCTCCCAGCACCAATCCAACCACGGCAGCCAGGGCGCCGGTATTGCTCTTGAAAGGCCCTCGAGCGCACGCACGCCGAAGTCCCGGACGCACCACATGTCGCTCAAAGCTGACCAAAGAATCACCCACTGCGCCATGATGACCACCGCCGCAGGGTGGTGCGAGCGCAGAGCGGTGACAACCTCCACTGGGACTTGAACAGCGAAGCGAAACAGATACCGAGCGGCAAGTAGCTGGGAGTTGGAGGCAGGCAGTCCGGCGTACACGTCGGCTAGGGTGGATAGAGCGCTTGAACAGACAGCGAGCAGAGCGGGTTCGACTTCGCAGGTGCCAGGCAAAAGACGATTGAGTAGCTGCTCGAACCGGCGTGCTACTTTTGTGGATAGCCGTACGTTGTCGCCGGGTCCGTGGCGGGACAGAAGCGCCGCTAGAGGGCCTTGCTTGATCCAACTGTGGCCTTGAACGTTGATGTCCCGCATGCCTCGAGCCAGGATCAAGACTGAGATGAGGTCTTCGATGTCGTGATAATGAGGCGGGTTGCGGGAGCTACCGTCTTCCACGATAGCCAAGCGAGCGAGGGCGCTCGTGGAGGTGAGGATTGCCAGCGCGAATGTGGCGGTGGCGTTGCCGGGTCGAATGTGTAGGATTTCGTAGCGGAAGTGCGCCAACGCCCTGCCCTGATGGCTATCGTAAGCCATCAAGTACTCGGATGCGTGGATTTGCTTGTGCTGTGCCAAATGCAGGGCCGAGAAGGCCAGCATACCGTGCATGACGAAGCGGTGCTCCACGGCAATGGCGGGAAAGACTTCGGGCCACAGCTTGTCGACGCCAGCCACGTCGACCGGTCTAAAAGCGACTCCAGCGCGGGTGTAATGGTGCATTAATGCAAGATCCTGGAGCCAAGACGGGTCGCTGGGGTCGGCGTGGGGAGATGGACCTGATGAGGAGATTCGGGGGCTGCCGTGATGTGTGGACGACGGTGGCAGAAGACTGCATTGCTCCTTGCGGCGCACGCATCTTGTGCAAGGTGCCTTCTCGTCACATTTGATGCGGCTGAGCATACTGAGATCAGTACGGATCCTCGCGAAGGCTGCTACTCAGCATACTGGGATAACTACCGGGTCTTGCACTGAATGCAACCTTTGCGCGACTTGGTGCCGCTGGCGATGATTCCACGGCGCACCATCGGCGCAGAAGCTGCCGTTGTGTGATGAGGATTTTCAGGAGCAGCACTCGAGAGTTCAGCCTCCGGTACAGGTATGCAGGCACTGCAGGGCTGAACTAAGCGTGCAGCAGCTCAGCGAGGTGGCGACCGAGTTGCAGCTGCCAAGGAATCCAAGCATGGGGAACCCTAATAAATTGCACCCTAGTCTAGGTAGTCGTGAGGACGAAGTACTAGGTAGGAAGGTTATACCCAGGCTTTTCGCCCGAGTCAGTGGATTGAAAGCGCCTTTGGTCAACCTCGATGCCTCGAGCGAAGTGCCTGCACAAGGGAGAAGCCACATCGGTGGAGCCTAGGTAGCGCAAGCCGTGCTTGGTATCTGGAAGCCAAGGAGCTTCTGGAAGTCGTGGACAGGAAAGGTCGGTCGACTCTATGTGGTCAAAGTTGATACGCTGACGGGCATAGCATATGTCAGGCCGAGTGTGCTGCAAGCGCAATACAAGTTGTTCAGCAGAAGAGGCGATGAAGACCTGCTCCCTCTGTTGTGCAAGCATGGGATGTCTCTTGTTGCCTATTCGTAAGTGGTTCAAAAGTTTTGCCCGGCAAATTAAACTGACTTAGGAACCAAAGCCCAGCGGCGGTTGGAATGCTAAGTGGTAAGGTCGACCGCGACATCGCGAACGACTCCGGGAGTCGCTGGTCCAAAGAGAGTCTTCGGAGACCAGCTCTATGTGGCGTATAGGCTGTCACTGTTGCTATTATTGCTCCAGGTGCTATGCTGACGAGCTCGACGAAGACTACCATAACGATCCAATCTTCGATGCCTCAAGGGCCATTCGCGAAGCAGCCACGAAGCATGACATCAATGGCCATGCGGCCGGTATCAGATGGGTGGTCTATCATTCCCCACTGTCCAATGAGCACGGCGACGCTGCTATTCTGGGCGCCAGCAGCGTCGAGCAGTTGAGGGAGAACTTGGAGGCTGTTGATGCGGGGCCTTTGCCGGATGAAGTCGTCAAGACGATTGAGGATGTTTGGCCGACGGTAAAAGACGTTACTCCGTGGAGTTGGTTGTAGATCAAGTTGCCAATAAGAAAGAACACAAGCCATTCGTCACATGAACTAGGAAGAAGGAAGCAGTCTCGAACGCTCGGTGATCTCCTCCTGTTCACTGCGACTCGCCAAGCTTTTGCGATGGAACAGTTTGCGAAACGTCGCGGTCCAGGAAGGCCGTGCCCATGGCTTTCCCTTCCTGCTGCCATCATCGGAGATCTCTACCTCCCAGCCGTGCGCGGCGCCAGTGCCATACGTCCGGTTAAGGGCGCGGATGCACAGAATGATCGCGTAGAAGAGGACTAGGGCAACAGTCGTGCCGACAACCGTCACAATCACGCTGAGTAAGGTCGCGGACGAACAGCCGCAGCCAAGGGCCCTAGTGCGCAATTCGAAACGCTCTTGTCCAAGCGGGCAGGCACCGGGCTTGAACACCGGGTCCAGGAGACTGGAGGCGGGCACGCAAGTGGCGCTCTGTCTAGCGTGGTCAGCCGAGATCAGCATTGGGAGTGAACAGGGCTGGACGCTGGCGTCGAATGTCCATGAGGGATATGAGACCGACTCGGGCGTGGCAGAGATGCGCAGATGAAGGGTGCGTCGCCCGTGAAGACCGGCAGAACCGCACACTAAGAAAGGTATCAGTGAACCTACCTGGTTGCACCAACCGCAGCCGTGATGGCTCCTCACACAGGAGCTGCAGTTCTGCTCCCTCCAGCATGCCTCCAAGCGAGACTGCTGCACGTGGCTGGCGGGCCACGCGGCGGCCATGACGGTGAGACTCGACGGCGGATGGGTGGTAGTAGCTGAGTACAGTGCACTTAAGCGGCGGCCCATGCGAACAGAGGGTGCCGGATGCGGATGGTGCAGCGATGGCAACGTGCAGTCAACGGCGTGGAGCGGGTCAGGAAGAGGGAGCTGCCACGCTGCTTCACCACTGGGAGTGTTACGGGGAGCCTCAGGCACGAGGGATGTCGCCTCGCGCGACCGGGGTGCGGCGTGGCTGAGACAGGGCGGGGTTCCCCTTCGTTGCCGGGCGTCGCAGCTTCGCTCGCTTGGAAGCTTGGCACGCCGCCTGGCCGCTTTCCCCAAATACCACCGAGCCCGACCTCATCTATCTGAGTATTGCTGCGCTCGGCACCACCACGCAGCCTGCCGCATCCATGCCGTCCCTGCCCGTAGCACGTCGCAGGTATGCGGCGACCCAGACCTCTACCTATCACGGTGGGTCAGCGAAAACTCGAGCCCGCCCGTTGCTTCACGGACGGCACGGTGCAACCGCTGAGACATGAGACTTATATACGCCCGCCGGCTCGTTGCTCTGCACAGTGAGACTACAACGCTTTCCATTCTTTCCTCTTGATATATCAGCTCTTTGACAGAGCGTCCGTTCGCTCCTTTGATTCTTCGTCTATCATTCTCTGCATAGAAATCCTCCCGGCGAGGCATCATGCAGTTCATTACTCTTCTCCCAGCTCTTTCCCTCCTTTCTGGAGCCTTGGCTCAATCCGCCTACACCGACGACAATGACATCGAATACACCAACATGAAGCTCTCCACCGATGTGGCCAGCGGAACCGGCGAGTTTGGCATTGCGCTGCCACCCGCGGATGCCGACGACTTCAGTGATGAATACATCGGCCGCATGGTCGTTCCCATCCCGAAGCCCGGCACCTGGTTTGGTCTCACACACCTGGCTGGTATGACCGGCAGCGTCATCCTCCTGGCTTGGCCCAACGGGGAGGATATCATGACCAGCTTCCGCTATGCCACCGGCTACTCGTCTCCCGCTCCCTACACCGGAAATGCCACCCTCGGCCAGATCTCAAGCTCTGTCAACGACACTCACTTCGAGCTTACCTACCGCTGCGAGCACTGTTTTGTTTGGAGCCAAGATGGAACTGACGGAAGCCAGATCCCTAGCACAAAGGCCAACGCCAGGCAGGTCTTTGGTTGGGCGCAGGGAGCAGAGGCGCCTTCCGATCCCACCGATCCGGACAGCGCTATTGTTCAGCACGCTACCGCCAACATGCTCGCCTTGGGCATCGAGTCGGCTCGCAACGCTGCCTACTCTGACTGGACGGCTCTCGCCACAGCCACTGAGGACCCTGCTCCTACCGGTACCTCCGGCGGAAACGGCACTACCAGCGCCTCTCCCACCGCGGTTGCCTGCCCGGACACCAACAAGAACGCGAACCAAACTTACGACTACATCATTGTTGGCTCTGGAGCTGGCGGTATCCCCGCCGCCGCCAAGCTCGCTGAGTCTGGTAAGAAAGTCCTCCTGATCGAGCGTGGCCCTGCTTCTTCTGGCCGTTGGGGCGGCACCATGAAGCCCGACTGGCTCGTTGACACTAACCTCACCCGCTTTGACGTTCCCGGTCTTGACAATGAGATTCACGTCAACTCCGAGGGCATTGCTTGCACTGACTACTCCGTCATGGCTGGATGCGTTCTTGGTGGCGGCACTGCCATCAACGCTGGCCTCTGGTGGAATCCCACTCCCCTTGACTTTGACGAGAACTTCCCCGCAGGATGGAAATACGAAGACATGGAGCCCGCGATTGGCCGCGTGTTTGACAAGATCCCTTTCAACGATCGCCCGTCGATGGATGGCAAATTGTACAAGCCCCAGGGTTACAACATCGTTGGTACGTATCACCGTTGAGTATACTTGAGGATGCTCCAACTGACGTTGACTTCACAGCTGGTGCGCTTGAGGCTGCTGGCTGGAAGAACGTCTCTGCCGGTCTTCAGCCCGCTGAGAAGAATCTGTCTTACTCTCACCCGAACCACATGTTCTCTCACGGCGAGCGTGGTGGTCCCATGGCTACCTACCTCGTTGACGCCAAGGACCTCCCCAACTTCACTCTCATGGTCAACACCACCGTCAACCGTGTCATCCGTGATGGCAGTGCCGCTACGGGTGTCGAGGTTGAGGCGTTCCTCCCTGGCGGCCAGTGCGGCAACATCAACCTGGCCACTGGTGGCAAGGTTGTCCTTTCTGCCGGTGCTTTCGGATCTCCCAAGATTCTCTTCCGCTCGGGTATCGGTCCCCAGGACCAGCTCGAGATCGTGAAGGAAGCCGAGGGCGACGCGATGGTCGACGAGGCTCAGTGGCTCGACCTTCCGGTTGGCAAGAACCTTGACGACCACGCCAACACCGAGATCGTCATCACCCACCCTAATGTCGAGTTCTACGACTTCTACGCCGCGTACGACAGCCCCATTCCATCGGACGAGCAAAACTACGTCGACCAGCGCTCCGGTATCCTCGCACAGTCTGCTCCCAACCTTGCCGCCGTCTTCTGGCACGACCAGGTTGGCCCCGATGGCATCGCTCGTACTAGCCAGTGGACCGCTCGCGTCGAGAGCAGCCACGGCATCAAGAGCAACAAGTCTATCAGCTTGTCTCACTACCTTGGTCGCGGCAAGACCTCGCGTGGCCGTACCACCATCACCAGCGGTCTCAACATGGTCGTTTCCGACACTCCGTACGTCAACAACGAGAACGATCTTGCTGCCACCAAGGACGCCTTCCGCACTGTAATTGCCGCTCTGTCTGCCGACAAGCAGATCGATGTCGTCGTCCCCAGCAAGAACACGACGCTCGATGACTACCTGGCCGACTACTCTCAGACCACCGGTGGCCGCACCGCTAACCACTGGATGGGCTCTTGCAAGATGGGTACTGACTCTGGTCTCAAGAACGGTACCGCCGTCGTCGACACGGACACCAAAGTCTACGGCATGGACAACCTGTTCGTTGTCGATGCTTCTATCTTCCCCGGCATGATTACCACCAACCCCAGCGCCCTCATCGTTTCCGTCGCCGAGCATGCCGTCGAGAAGATCATGGCCCTTGGTGGCGGCAATGGTACTAACGCTGCCATCGAGGAATCGGCCGCTGGCATCAACGGTACCTCTACTGCTACCCCCAAGGTACCCCTCAACACCGCTCCCGCCACCACGAGCACTCTCGCAGCCGAATCCACCGCACCAGCGGGCAACGCAACTTCGGCAGCCGCCACCGGCAGCAACTCCAGCAGCACCGCAGTAGTCTCCAGCCCCGCTGACAACTCGTCCGCCCCTGCCAACTCTTCCGCCGCTCCCACTACCACTTCCCTCGCCGCCGACGCCGCTGCTCCTACCGCTTCTAGCGCAAACGGCAGCGGTCAGGCCGCCAAGATGTGGCAGCAGTGCGGTGGAAACCAGTACGATGGCCCCGCCACGTGCGAGCAGGGCGCGACTTGCAAGAAGTGGAGCGACTATTACTCGCAGTGCGTGAAGGCGGAGTAATCCGTTTTCGCTGCTGTCGTTGATGAACTTGCGTTGTTATTTACTTTCTTGTTTGGTTGGCTTTCTTGCGCCAACCGATACGGACTTATTTTGGATTCTACCCTGTGACAGTACTTTTAGCGGAGCGCTTTATACCTTTTGTCGTCGATTGACTTTGAGGAGATGAGACGTGAGTGGGCGGGCTTCTGATTGAGCCGCTGCCGGATTTGGGAAGAAACGCGATTGATACATACTCATCGCTTTATGTATGTTTATCGCAATATGACATCCTCGACCCCACCTTTACTTCATCTTTGTTCCAGTTTGGTCATGCTCATGTTTTACACTAGTCATACTCGTAAAGATCCATTCGTTGAAGTTTCCAAAATTATCGTACGTACATGACCTCGTGCCGTGAATACATGTAAACCACCCTTAGATCCTCTCCACCTCCAAGTCTCAACCTTCCAATTGCATGTTACTCCTTTCCTAGCCCCCTCAGAACCCCAACCGCATCCTCCAACTCCTCTTCATACACGATGACATGCCCCGCACTCGCCGTGCTGAGATAACTCATCTCGAACCCGGGCGCTCCTCCCATCCCAACTTTTCCTTTCATCCCTTCAACCAACCCCGCGGCGACGCCGCATACGATTCCGGTGCTTTGGAGGGGAAGCTGGGATAAGTCGAGGGTGATGGGGACTTGAACGGGCCCTTCTTTTCCTAGGAGCACGGCGTCGGGAAAGAGGGGGAGGAGGCTGGTTTCGAGTGTTAGGGAGGGTGAGTCGGTCGCTGTTAGAGTCAAGGAGAGGAAAGTCGGCGGGGCGGAGGGGGAGGTCAGGGTCGTCAGGAGGGCGTGTTGGAGGATCGATTGTGTGGGTTCGGAAGAGGGCGTGCTGTCTTTGATGCCCGCGCAGGTCACTAGTTGGATCTCAGGGTCGACGTGTGGTGTAATGGAGTGGGTTTTGAGGAGAGCGAAGGTGCGGATTTGGAGTTCGGAGACTGTTGCTGGAGGCGGGGTGCTTGGTGTTTGGGGCGGAAAGTCGAAGGAGGACATAGAAGAGCCATTGCGATGGTTTGGGTGCAGCAGCGGCGATGCTGGGTTCGTCATGGTGCTGGCGCCGAACCCGTTAGGCCCGTCAGAGTCAGACTCGAAGAGGAAGCCGCGGTCTTCAAGGGCGTGGATGACGGTTGCGCGAGCTTTGAGAGGGACCAGGATGAAGTCGGACCAGTAGCTCGTGATGAAGAATATCGGTCTGCGCGAGATGTCAGGACGAGCGATGGTTCGGACTTGTTGGGCAAGCTCACATTTTCGCAAGAGCCAGAGGGCTGCTAAGGTCAAGCACTCTTTGTCCGGCGTCGAGGCCCTCTCCGCCGATGACGATCGCGGAGTAGTCGTCCCTGCTTACCGTGACGCTCTTTTGGAGGTCTGGTCTCAGACCTGCTATTACAGGCATGAAGAGATCGTCTGCTTGATCCCGCGGGCACGCGATTGAGCACTCGTCGTGTGCGATGGAAATGTTCACGAGCGGATGCCAATACTCCCAAGGCTTTTTGGGCTCTATAGGATCGCCTTCGGCGTCAAGGTTCGTGTTGTGGAGGAGGAGCTGTGCGATTGGTTGCAGGAAGTGAGAATATGCGGACATCGGGATGTGAATCAGAGCAATGTGAGTGTCCTAATGCATGGTCAGTGACGAGGATCGGTATGCTGGAGGGACGACGGTGCGCACAAGAAAGCTGATCTGGGCGTTCAGTAGAGTCTGAGACTCGGCCATCATCATTGGGGAGTCCATGATGGATCGATGCTGTTGACGATCGGCTTGAGAAGGTTGAATAAATGCGAGCTTGTCGTTGAAGGACAATCGACTGTTGTAAGGCCAGCGTTGTCGAGAGGTGGCAGTCGCAGAAGGTAGAGCAGACAACCAGGGCTATTCAGCGGTTGACTTGCTCGACGGGCAAAGGATAATCGGCGTACGTCACGGACTGAAAGTTCATGTCGCTGTTTATACTATCGTCTGTTTGATTGGGAGGGCAAAAAGAAACGATATCCAAGAGCGGGTCGCAATCAGCGGCGTTGCGGTAGGAATGATTTCAGCGGGCTGAAGACGTCGACCTTGATGTAAGTTGGAATCAGGAAACAGTAGCTAGGGTAGCTCAGCTGAGGGCGAAGACGTCAGAGACGGTACGGGTGTCGTGAGTATAGTCAGTGCGCGTGGGAGTGTAGTCCGCAATGGGTGGGAGCGCAGTTGGTGGCAGCGCCCAAGTCCGGGGAATATGCTCGTCGACGTGGGGCCTCGCAGGTGGCGGCGAGTCGCGGCCAGTGGGAGATCGTCTGCCCCTCGCGCAGAGCTGCAGGCGTGATCCGGCCGGGTCGGGGAGAAGTGACTTGCAGAGTGGGATGATGCGCGCGCCGAGAAGGGGTGGGTGATGCTTGGCTGTGAGGGCTGAGTAGGAGGACGGGATTGTAGTGATATATACGGAAGGGCTGCTATAGGGAAACCGGCGTGACGATTGCGATAATGAGCGTGCATGCGCCTCGCGTGTACTGTCTGCTTTCTGCTATGGCCCGGGTAGGGATGGGCCGATAGGGCGGCGATATTGTGGGCCGGTTACCTCAAGCTTGATAGTAACGAATTCGAAGCGCCTGTCTCCTCGGCGCGCGCGGCCTGGCGGGCGCATTGTCTGATGATGCGCGGTGGTGAGACGACGTGTGCGGAGGCGGTGGCAGATGGCATGGAATAGACGATGTCAGCAGCTGAACAGGCGGAATGCGCGCCCATGCGGACACGGGGTCAGGTGTGAGGCGATCACGAGGTGAAGTCGAACGAGGGGCAGAGAGGGCCGAGTGCTTCGCTTGGAGGGCGCGTGGGCGCCCGCGGGAGGCTCCAGCCTTGGCTGGCTGCAGCTGGCTGATGAGATGCTGAGGCTGCCCGCTGGCAAAACTGGCTGGCCCGAGTCTGGTGGGAGGAAGTGCGCCGCTTTCCGGACGGCGCGCCGAGTCTGCACGCCTTTGCCGACAGTAGCCTATCTACACCAGACACTCGCCCTATAGGAGGCCGAACCCTCGACTCAACGTAACTCCCACACTACCCCGATCACTCTGTCGCATGTGTTGCTGCATCGGCGTAGCCTTGGGGCGGCCATGCGCCTGGATGGATCGAGCGGCAAGGATCTGCGCTTCATGCAAACCCGAAGCCTGCGTGGGCGCAGATGCAAGGACGCGAGGGCGAGGCGACTCGATCCGAATGCTTTTTCGCCGCCTGCGTCTGCGCGTCGCAGTCATGTAGTGCGGTGCCATGGCACTTCCTGCTGGCCACGTACGAGCTGTCCTTGACGCCAGTCCACGCAATGTTGCCGACGCCCATCTGCAGGCGAGTTTGCGGGCGCATTGGGAAGATGTGATGGCTTTGGCAGAGGTCCACATGATCACTCATCACAGCGGCCTGGTCCTCGATTTGTGCCGGCTTCGAGCACTCATCCCATCTCGCTCCTCCCAAAAGCCCGATCCATTGCATCGCCAAGCTCGTCCGCAGTGCGCACCTGCTCCTGCTTCTTTTGCGCATCTTCCTCCGCCTCGGGCTGGTCCATCAAGTCTACCTGCCCGCCCCTAGCCGCCTGAGACTCCTGTTTCTTCTGCGGTTGTAGCAACTTGGCCTCACTATCCAGCCACCCAGGCGCTTTCCGCCTCTTCTCCTGCAGTTCACGCTCCTTGATGCCTTCTTCCCATTCACGTACTTTCTTCTCGCCGTCTTGTCGTTGTGATGACAGCTGCGAGAGCAAGGCCCTGTTCTGCGCTACGATGGCTGACGGGTGGGCTGCGAAACCGCTGGATGACGTGACGTATGCTGGCAGCTCGGGGTTGGACGGTGCAGGTGCGGCGTGAACTGACGAAGGCGGCAGAGTTGATGGCAAGGAGGCGTAGTTGTGCGGGAGGGTCGGCGGTTTGGGCAGGTCGATGAACGGGTTGACGCTCAATGGCGTTTGCTGGAGGAGCGGGTGCGCTGTCGGTGGTTAGCGGGGTGGAATGAACATCCGAGGATGCGGAGTTCGCTGGCTTACCATCGTCGTGCATCTTTGCAATATTGTGGGCTGTGCAGCTGTGCGGGCTGTTGTTGCTGCTGGATGTTGCGCGTTGATGATGAGTATCCCATTCGCTTGCTTTCGGTTGCAAGCCGCAGCCTGGCTCAGCCCGCCGAAGTCGCCGCGCGCTTCGGCTATTGATGAGCTGTGGCTTGGCCGCGCGGTGCTACGCCAGGAGCTTCCCTCACAACGTAATCGCCAGAACCAGCAGCAAGATCAACACAAAGATCAAGACTCCAATGCAACAGCTTGACCATTTGTCTGTCCTCTCTGTCAGCATTACCACCCATGCCATGACTGACAACCACGTGAACTCACCCTCATTCTTCCGAATCACGAAGTTGATCTTCTTCATTCCCGTAGCTAACTTCCCCTGGACCCTCTCCGTAATCCCATCCACGTCGTCCAGCATGTCAGCCTGCTCCTCCAGCTCCCTGCCCATAGTATCTGCTTGCAAGCGCAAGTTTCCCACCGTCTGAAACACCCCGTCCAGCGCCTGGTCCTGCTCGTGCATCATCTCCATCTGCCGCTGTTCCTCGAACTGCCCATACTCGTCGTCTTCTTCGTCTCCATCCCCGCCAAAAGAGTCCGGGTGCGCCAGTGCGCTCTTGTGCGCGACAGTCTCGTTCAGCTGCTTGTGCATATCCTCGATTTCCGCCCCGATGTCTTCGACCAGTTTGCGCCGCCGCGACACTTCGTCGATATCCAGCCCATATTTGTAGGGGTCGCTTTCGACAGCTTTCACGCTGTCGATCAGGTCTTGCAGGTCGGTCGACAGGTCTGTCAGGTTGGATTCCAGCTCTTGTCGCGCTTCCACGAGTTGAGGGTTGCTGGGCGAGGAGGCTGAGGATCGGATGCGCAGGTACGAGCTGAAGAGAGGTCGTGTCGAGTCTAGTAGGGAGAGTACGTCGGATTGGACTTGGAGAAAGGGATCCTCGGAGGACATGATGGGCGGATGGGGACAATTGGCGCGCGGAGAAAGATCGGTGGAAATGTCACTGCATTCGTTGGCTTATGGTGTATCCTATGAGGTGTGAAGCGAGCGAAGGGGACTCGTCGAGAAGAGCAGAAGCGAGCGTAGAAGTGGATGGGAATGTTGTTGTTTGAAGGGATGTAGAGTCCGCCCCGGCCAGACGCAACTTGGATGCAACAGCCGCATTCACGGAGGCCGAAGCTGTGGCTGGCTGGACGCGTGGCTGTGCTCACAGAGTTCTCTCGATTCCCTCCATTAACTATCCCCCAGCGTTCGCGCGCCCATGTCCTCCAGGCCTGCCTTTCGCATCAAAGTACTCTAGTGTCTAGCTTACGATTTCGTGAGAGGCTGTCTCAACCTTCAACATGTCAGGGTCGTCGAGACATGCTGCGTCCAAGCCTGCGCAGAACCCCCCATTGGAACACCAACAGCCCCGCATCGCTCCATTGTGCAAGCAATGCCCGTCAAGGCGCTTGGATGAGGTAACCCTGCGTGAGATTCGAACTGGCCGCATTGACACGCTCAATGCGCTTTCTAACTACCGAAACTTAACCAGGCCAGTGCTGCTCAGGTGGACCATCACGACAAACTTCAGCGCTTCCGTCTGCGGGCTTTGCAACATGCGATCCGTCGACGAGATGATCAAATGTCTTGTGAAATCCCGAGAGGCGAAAGGACGGACTGACACTCTTACATCGTATAAACCACTGATAATGGCTATCACATCTCAAAACACCGCTTACCATCGGAAGAAGAATGTCGTTTCGAGGATGTCCGCGTCTCTCTTATTATCTGTGGCCCGGGAATGCTAGCAGGGCAAGTCCCACTTGTCGAACCATCCTCACGCTAGCAGGCAGCGATCGCCCAGAGCATGACGGCTCTCCCATTCATCTTGCCCAAAAGGACCTTACGACTCCGGCATCCATCGAACATGTCAACGTCGAGTTTCGGGGCTTTGCCCTCGGCGAGGGGCAGATATGGCTTGGATACGCAGGCAAACGGTAAGCCCAGTTAAACTAGCTTGAGTTATTTGGCTGTAGACCACCGTCCACGATAGACGTTGTCGTCTTCGCGTGTAGCACGCTCCGCGTCCTCCTCAATGCTACTATGCCCAGTCTCATATAGCATAAGTGCGAGGGCCGATGCCTGGAACGTAGCACGGAGTGACGGTAGAGCCAAAACCTCATGGTGCCCACCGAGATTTCTCTCTGCGGTTACTAGTAGTATAGTGTTGTCTATCTTCGATCTCTCATCCATAATGGCGAAGAAATCGGGCATTATCTTCGACTCAGTATCATTGCGCAGCTTCGAGAGCAGCCGGTGGCATTCTTGGGGCGTCTTCCCGATGAATGGGGAATTTGGGTCGCTATCATGCTCTATTGGCCCGAGAGATGGCTCGTCGAAGTAGTAATTGATGCTATCGACCAAGACGAGTTTCCAATCGTCTTCCCCTACGCCACTTTCATAGATGAAACGATCCATGATCTAGCAATCTCGCTATGCATGTATTCGCCTAAGGGTGGAGGAGCTCGAAAAAATGGATTACGGCACTGACCTCTTTGCTGAGTGGGGCTCCGCAGACGACAGGAAACAAAAGGCCAACCATCTTGATAGCGTTTTCGTGAGGCGGAACTTGTCGTCTTCGGTCAAGATCTGGGATGTCAAAGTTCCGATATTGTCATGCTACAGTGTTCCTGACATTTGGAGGCGACAGCAGATACCATTTGCATAACCGGAAAGCGAACCAAATGGTTGCTTCACATGATGTCACATCGCTTGTGCTTTGTTGGGTGACTGGACCTGCAGTGAACTCACCTTACTGCCCCCTTTCCGTCCCAGCTTCCGGCAATAGCGCCAGGATGCTTGTCGCTCGACAATACCTTATTTCTACATCACAAACGAGTTTGGGAAAATACTGCGGCGAAAGAGTTCAGCCACTGCCCAGATGTGGGTTCCATTGAAATTTGCTATTGTATTTCTTCTGCGCTAAACTGATCTCTGTTCGTTCGATTATCTTATTTACGAATACTCTCTGAAAATGGATGCTGTATCTGCGGGCAATGGTATTCCCATTGACGTAGATTGCGCTTGCCATTGACAGACTTACCGGCGGCCGGAGGACTCTGGGACAGGGTTGGTGCACCTTCGTCTTGTTCATGGGCAGCGTTGAAGTGCGGGCGTGGACACGATGTCATTTTCGAATTTTCCACGACTGTGTGACTATGAGCCACGAGACCTTCATCGCGTGCCTTACGACTCCCGGCCCATTTTGCGACCAATCATGAGAAGTGAATCAGGATCATGGTGTATACTACTTCGCCGTGGAAGCTAATCAAACGATCTTACACGACACTATAACAGCCGTCTATGCTACAGTCACGCTGTCAACTGACCCCCTCACAAGACTCTGCCCTTGACTTGCTTCCTCTGCCTGGTGTCAATTGCGCGCCACATCGCGACTGCCGGGAAACCCAAAGCCGTGATGGCGGTAGCAGCGATTAGCATGATCCTCTGAGAGTTGCCATAGGCATTTTGGATGCCGATCCTGGTCGGATCTCCCATAGGGTAGCTAAGCTGCATAGTTAGATTTCCAGCAATCAGGGGCGCATCGGCCTGGCTTTCCACTGGCAAGAAGCGCGCAAGGTCGGATGAGAAGGTCCCTCCCCAGATTGCACCAGCGATTGAGGCGCCTATAGCGCCACCGATCGAGTTGAAGACTGACAGAATCGCGAGGACGACCGCGATGTACTGGTGGGTTGTCGCGGCCATGGCTCCAACTTGCTGCGCGATGACGAGTGTACCGCCTCCGAATGCGATGAAAAGCTGGCACATCACAATGTAGCCAATGTTGACTTCGGGCTGGCGGAACACGATCATGAGTACAATACCGAGCAGTGTGAATGGCATGCCAAATCCCAGAGATTGCCACTTGAAGTCGCCAGTATATCGCAGGATGATGCCCGCGACAAAGCTCCAGAAACAAGATCCCATGCTGTAGATGTTCTGAACGTAGCCAGTCTGCACGATGTTCAAGCCCGGTACAACTTGGAGGAAAGACGAAAAGTAAGTGTTCCAGATGTAGAATTCCACAAACAGGATTGCTGCGACCAAGGAACAACCGAGGATTGTACGATCCTTGAGCAGGTGGAAGGGAATGAAAGTGACAGGAGCGAACTTCCACTCCCAGATGACGAAGGCGATGATGATGCTGAATCCGATGACTAGCATAGATACCACCAGGGCGGAAGACCATTGCTCGGAGAGTGTAGCGCCTTGGTAAGGAAATAGGTTGAACGGCAGGAGGAAGAGAGCCAGGCCGGTGACCAGCAGCACAAGACCGAAGACATCGCACTCGACTGAATAGTATTTGGCGGATTGCAAGACCGTGCGGCCACTGTTCCGAAGAGGGACAAGACCCTGGCGGATAGCTTTGCGTTGATAGTACATCAACATGACGAACAGCGGAAGGTTGAGCAAAGGATGCAGAATCGCAAAGATTCCGAAGGCCCAACGCCAGCCAGGGCCATTCAGCATAGAATTTGCAAAGTATCCTGATGTGAAGGTCGTGATCAGGTATGGCGATGCAATGTATGCGAAGATGAGTCCTCGGTTCTTGAGCTGCGAGGTGTCGGCCAGGATAACGCTGAGGATGTAGTTGCGGTTGCCACCACTACACAAACACTGTCAGAAATAAGGGTCTATAGGCTGACATGTCTATTGGTACTCACCCGGTCTGACTGAAGACCTCCGCTGCAGCATACATCTGGACGCTGTTGGTAGCTGCCATCATGATCGATCCGACGGTCATGAGGACTACGCAGAGTGCGAGACCTTCTGGACGGCCCCAGACATCAATGAGCTTTGCCTGAGTGTCAGCCGGTCATTCCGTGCGAACACAGATTTTGGCAGCATACCTTTGCGAGAGGAAGCCTGAACAAGCCTGCGACAAGCTGCGCCACGACCGAGGTGATGGCAGTAAGACCGTGAAGCTGAAACTCACTCGTGACATATGGGGTCAAAGTCCATCCTGTGGGCCCTTCCAATGCATCGATGAAGTAGATGACCCAAACACTACTCACGAGTCAGTTGCTGGTAGACTGGGGCCCACAGTGTGCAGCGGCGCAACTTACAGGATGTAGGTGGTCCACAGCGCCCACCTAGGCCAGACTTGCGCCATTCCTTCGATCTTCTGGACACCAGGTTGCATGTCCTTATGCACAAGCTCATCTTCGTTGTCGCTGTCTTGCGAAGGCACGGACTTGATGTTGTGTGACTGCTTGGCTTCGACAGAAGCCGTGTCGGCGACAGCGGCGCCAGTCTTCTCTGTGCTCCGTTGGGTAGCGGCAGACTGGGTGCGCACAATCTCCGGCGAGCCAGCACTGGGATCAGGCCGAAGCCTGTTGAGAAAGCCCATGGCAACTGCGAGACTCGGAGGAATGCTCGGCAGAATCGGTGGGAGAGGAAGTGAAGTGAAGAGTCCGATCAGATAAGATGCGAGAGCGACATGGAGCAGACGAGGCGCCGCTCTTTTGTATGGTCAGAGTCCGCCCGGGGCGCCCCAACATGTTCAGGGTGCCGCGAAAAGATTCTTGCGCAGATGCGCAAGAGCGCGATTAGCGACTTGGCAAAGACGGGCGAATCCATAAGAAGACATCCGGATATTGCAGCCCTGGCGGCGGCTTTGCTTCTTTGTCGCTGCAGAGCGGCATTGGCCTGTTCTGAGATGCTCTTCACATCTCTCACAATCACGGAAGTAACATCTTCAAAGGCCCGTGGCGCGCATATGTACGCACGATTGTTCGTGACAAGAAGATCACTTTCACCAGCTCGCATGAGCTGCGCTCGACGGACAGCAAGCCAGCAGGACAGCCACGGCGAGCGGCGTGCGCGAACCAATGATCTGCCGTTTATCAGATGAGATTGCCAGAGCTCGGGCAGCATCCCACGCGACTAGTCCTTCCAGAAGAGCTCGGCGTGCAGTCGCCAAGTTATCGCCAAGTGGTGAGAGCGGCATTTCCGGCCGAGACCGTTCCATCGGCACGGAGCTGGGCGATGATCTGATAAATTCGGGCAGACGACAGAGGTCTGGTCTCTGGTTGTCTGTGGCGCATGATTATCCTGCTGGGCCTCGAATCATAGTGGAGGGGTGAGTGTAGGGAGGAGCTGCTGCCAGCGCTGGTTGAGAAGCGAAGTGACCGCAGGGGCCGAGGCAGAAAGAGGGGCAAAATTGTCGTAGGTGTGGCGAGTTTCTGAGGGTTGGACGCGGCAAGGGGAAGGTGTCCGTCATGTGCGTGATAACGCGGTCACGTAGCAATAAAGTCTTCAAGCATCGCTTAAAGGTAGCTACGCGCAAATGGGCACACATAACACCGTCGACAAAGGGATCCTTGTCATGTGCGAACTCGCACGTGTCTTTGCCTCCACAAAACCCGCCCCGCCTTCTGCCGCACGCGCCGGGTTCGGCCAGATCAGACAATTTGATCAGATTAGCCTCCAATAGTCCCTCTTGGCGGGTTGTTGGACAACTGGCGAGTCAGCCGTCGAGATGCTGGCTCGCCTCTGCGATAGTATTCCTGACTGCAACGACGCTTTCGATCAGAATTCCAGGCTTTTCTGCGATAGTGATTACAGGTCTTACAGCATCGGCGGAATGAAGCCATACTACGAGACCGCGTCCGGCCACATCCCATAATTCGCGCAATGTCATCGCCAGCTCATAACTGACAATCAGCTTCTCTGGGACAGCGCATGCTTCTTTCGTACGTGGCCTGCCTATTCTGCCAGAACTTCGCACGTCCGATAATGGTCGCATTACAGTACCTTCGGAAGCGCGTCACTATGCGATGGCGGATTATCATCGCGAGAATCTTGGAATATTATGCTTACATCCATCTTGATCCTGGTCTGGTACCTCTTATTCCCGACGAGACATACCTACACAGACCTTTGGTGCTGTTAGTGTGTCGCCCGTGCCGCTTGACATTGTGAATGCAAGATCTTCGCTTACCATTTCGCCAGCTCGATAGCATCATAATCCTGCTTGGACGCAACGTGAGTATCTGTCGGCGCAGCGCTGTCGAACAAGGCGTTGGCTTCCTCCGAAAGCACATCCCTCGTCTCTGGAATAAAGATCCAGCCGTAGGAGAGAAGAAGGACGCACATTGACCAAAGCATGTGCATACCAGAATTATTCGTCAGTATCAAAGGCATTTCCTGGCTTTTCAGATCTTGAAGTGAGCCATACTGAGCCAATAAGGCGTGAAAGCCCTTTCTCGGCCAAGAACATTTGAGGAATCCGCTGCACCGTGGCATTTGCGACGTTCTGACTAGCCCATGACCGCCATGGGTTGGCTGCAGACGTTTATCCTGAGAACCTCTTTTTGTGCAAAGGCTTGCGACTCTGAGTAAGACTTGCGCGGCTATTTTTCGGTGACTAGCAAACATTGTGTCTTCTTTGAGATCCCATTTGGCAATTTCAGCAACGCTGGCGCAGACTTCAGCTCAGCTTGATTGATCCAGAGTTCGATATTTGTGCAGAAGATCCTCTTAACAGTTTGAGCATTGCATATACACGCTCCAGTCTCAATGGCAAGGTCAGCACCTCAATGGTTCTTGATAGCCTGCCCTCGTCGATAGGGTTTTGTAAATCAAGCTGGTAGCGGTCGACAGGCGACTTGTATGCTGTCAAACGTATCTGTACTGTGACATCCACTTGTATCGCTCAGAATTGGGATCATTTCAAATGGATCATATTGACACCATCCATCTGTGAATGTGGTCACTGCGCAATCGTTTGGTAGAGAGTCAACAAATAAGCTCACACCCTGCGTAGCTTGGTAGCACGTGCCGCGCTTTGTGATTCGCGCCACCACATTCCTACCGCATTCGATATCCGAAAACACGACGAGCGAAAAAAGTTTCTTCAAATTCGCTTTCTCTCCCTCCCGGGTGCGCACATAAGGGATTCCATGCTTCTGCTCGTAGTCAATTTGGTGAAGATGTTCCCCTTCCGAGACTGGATCCTCTAGAGCGTCGTAGTAACCGGATGATAAGTAGTCTGAATCATGTCTTGGCTGTCCGGGGTTTTCCGTACAGTCAGACTCGGGGCAGGTTGGTCGCTCGACCAGTTGGAGCTCCATGGCCATTTTGCAGATTGTTTTGGGGATGGTGGAGCCCGCCTTGATCGTCAGCAAGCTCCCACCGTGGCACGACGCCCGGACTTCTTCTTTGGCGATAGCTACTGCAAACATCATTAATGGAGACTCGAAAGGCGCCCGAGTAACTCAAAAGACCGAAAAAGGCAGGCGAATCAAAGAGGAGAACACGCATGATCGAAAGGGAGGTCCGCTGTGACGTGTCGCTTGATGCGGGCAAACGACCTCACTGGAGATGAGGGTCGTAAGCAAGAGAGGAGGACGACCGCGAGGGAACATGAGACCTTTGGCGGTCACCCTGCCCCATCCGACTTCCGATCGCGCATCCTGTAAACTAGGGTCTCATGGTACTAGAGCCCCCGGATCAAGGTGCCTCGGTCCACCGTTCACCCTGCAACAGGGAAAAACGCTCTGTTGCCAAAGAATTGGGCGGCGCAAAAGTAAGGCACCATCGCGTAAGTAAAATCCACTTTTACTTCATTACGCATTTTTCGCTGAGTGTGCAAGCGGGACGTGACGCAGAGCCATTCCCCGCGTAAGTGGAGCTAAGTCTCCCACTCATGACCTATCTCAAAGACTGAACGCCTGACGGCAACATAAGTTCTCCCTACGACGTGCTGCTGTCGTTCCTAGGATGGGCGAGACGCTCGATGTTTTCGGCAGGAGCCCCAGACTGTTCAAGCTCTATACCCAGCTCTGCTTTTGCTTCGCCCTTGAACATTCCGATTCAATTACCCGCAACCTCGTTGTGGAGCATGTCAAAAACGGTCTTGTTCGTCTGGGTGAGCTAATTCCATGGGTCTCTGGCGAAGTGTGTCAAGACGACAATGGCTCGTGCAGAATTGCAGAGTCCAAAGAATGGCCCTCTCTTATAGTGAGAGACCTCGAGGACGACTTACCTGACATTGATCACTATCGCAAAAGCGCATTTCCATTCACGCTTCTGAACGAGCATCTCATCGCGCCATGCAAAACGGTGCCGAGAGGTTTCGACAAGCCAGCACTGATTCTGACACTGCAGCTCAACTTCATTAAAGGAGGTCTGCTGCTGGTTATCAATGGCCAACACAACTGTATGGACATACGAGGGCAGTCGCAGATCATCTACCTGCTCTCAAAAGCATGCCGTGGCGAAACCCTGACTAACGACGAGATCGCATCAGCACGTCTCCCACGAGAATCAGTCATACCGCTCTTGGCCGAACACGAAATGCCATCTACTGGCAGCCCGCCCAAGCAACCTAATACATCGCCGGCAGCAAGTCCGGGAGAGAACGCAATCTGGTCCTACTTCCTCTTCTCGTCTGAGGCCATTTCAGAACTCAAAGCATCTGCGGGCGAGGCTATTACGACCCCTTTTGTCTCCACGGATGATGTTCTCAGCGCTTTAGTCTGGCAATCTGTGACTCGTGCCCGCACGCATAGGCTTCATAGCGCCACAGAAAGACTCTCCACATTCGAGCGACAAGTTGACGTACGCAAGCACCTGGGTATACCAGAGTCCTACCCTGGCAATGCAGTCCATAAGATCTCAGTCCGCCTATCTGTCTCAACCATCATCTCTAGCGCTCTAGGCGTCATCGCGTCAGCGCTTCGGGAACCTCTCCTGCAACCAGAGAACATAGAAGTCGAGGCTCGAAGGGCAGCGACTCGACTGCACGACTCACTACCAACTCGTCGCACGACGGAACCCCCTCCTCGTCAATCGATTCCTTCTACAGATATCAAGATGAGCTCATGGGCGAAAGAAGCGTGGCATAATTTCAACTTCGGCGGGGTTCTCGGGAGAGCAGAGGCTGTACGGCGGCCTTCGTTCGAGGGCTGGGAAGGCCTAGCGTACCTAATGCCAAGAACCTTAAGAGGCGAGTTAGCAGTCGCACTATGCCTAGTATATGAGTCTGCACTGGGGATGACTGCTCCCCGACCAAGCCGGGGTTTAGCGTTTACAAATGCGGCCTAG
>JAKLND010000176.1:0-38395 GCA_022813125.1 Septoriella neoarundinis | reverse complement strand
TCAATCAATCAATCAAGCTGGTCGATGTGAAGTAAGCAATCAATCAATCTGAAAAATCCTTGGCAATCAATCAAGTCAGGGCCCTGAAACTTGAATTGATTGATTATGCACACCTCTGTCTGGTCGCGAAGCTCGTCACAGTGGCGACATTACCAGGCTGAGTCACGAGCGCGACCGAGTTGGCGAATGAGGTTGAGAGGACGATAGAAGTGGCGGCCTTGAGTGTGGTTGCCTGTCAGCCGGCGCTCGTAGACGTAACAGTGATCAAGGAAGTAGATCCGGGGAGAGAAACCGTCGAAGTCTTTGTGAAGCTTGTGATGGTGGCGTTGATAGTAATTGTGGTTGTTCCCGCTGCACGAGCTTCAAGGCCTCTACGGAAGAAGCGAGCAGCAGGAGTGGGCGCACAGGTGATGGTAGATCTCTTAGTTGTAGTTTGGGTCGAAACGACTGAGATGGTACTTGTGCGTGCCCTGCCGGTTGATGTCTTAACGACAAGGACACCGGAAAGCGAAATCTACTGGTGATGCTGGGTCCTTTCTGAAGCTTAGTAACGTAGGAGGTCTGGAGTTGTCCTTGATCATTGGTGACGGTAACAGCTTTGGGCGTGGCCGTAGAAATAACATTGATTGTTGTGGTTGCTTTGACGGTCACAATCTTGGGGATGGACGTCGAGGTGGAAAGAATAGTTACGGTACCTGTCGTGGTAGTCGCTTTTACCTGTGTAGTCTGGGTCGTAAGCACAGTCTGAGTTGACTGAAAAGTCAGAGTGCTGTCAGCCTTGATGACGGTGCTCGTTATTACTGATGTGGCTTTTATTACAGATGTCTTCATGATTGGACTTGGTGTGTAAGTGAGCCCGTCACTACCTGCAACAACCGCAGTCGAGGTACTGGTGACAGCTGGGATGGTGATGCTGACCGTGGCAACTTCCTTGTCAGTGTATGTCTTGGTCGTATAAACTGTTACCAAAGATATCGACGTCGAAGAGACGCTGCTCAAGGAGCTGCTAACAGTGGCAGACGAAACCGTGCTCGAAGAAGCGCTCACTGTAGCACAAGTAGGTGTGGAACCTTGGCCAACAATGAACGGCTGGACGTAAAAGACACTGAAGTCGATCCAAGACGTCGAAAGGAAGAAGTTGTGTCTGAGAAAAGGGTCAGCGATTGAACGTACTTACGCACGAGAAGACACATACAGTTGGTAGGACATCACATCGGTATCGGACAATTGCTTCGAGAAGCTAGCTCGTCCGCAAGTGCTTGAGCCAGGTCCATAGTTGTGATATTCGCCATAGGATACGCCGTCAGTCTGAGGGCTGGTTTTGCTCCATTGATCACAGCCGGCGGCACCGATCATGCGATCAAAGTATGAATCGATGTATGCAACATTGGCAAACTGGTTCCAAGGGCGTCCAAGACTGACGTTCTTCCAACCAGAAGCATCGACACCCGGCGCAGGCACGATAGAGCACTAATCGAAGACAAAGCCCCCTGCTGTGGAAGCAGTAGCGCGCTTTTGAGCAGTGATGGAATCGCCATCTTTATTGGGAGTATTTGTGCTGTTGAGGAAGTATCCAGAGCCAGAGCCAAAGATGAAATCGATGTTGCCAGTAATCAAACTCTTGAAAGTAAACATGAATCCCGAGATATAAAGCGTATCCTGGTTTCCGTAAATTTGGCAAGAATGCATGAATGCATACTTACTGCTCTTCACTGCGAAGCCAAGTGAGGCAATGTTTTGCTGGGTGCCATTGTTGTTCCTGAAGTTGATGTTATAAGCGTAGAACTGATTTCCGGTCGCGTAGACGGTCGCCGCATCAACATCGCTTCCGGTACCCTGTGTATCCTCGCCATAGCTCTGCTGGATAGTGACCTGATTCTGGTTGTAGTCATCAGTAGCATCGGAGTATCCCATGAAGATGGTAGCTCCTGCCTTGCTGACAATGAGTTTCTCATTGTAGGTTCCAGGGTAGATGAAGATAGTAGCATTTGTCTTGCTCGATGTTGGGGCAGCATTGAGCGCTTCTTGAATTGTCGGGTACACAGTCTGTCCGTCGATCGGACTTTGCGAGACAATTAGTGCTCCAGGAGGTGGAGTCGTGCCGTTGTAGGCAGAGCTTCCAGTCACTGTGGTGTTGCCGGCAGTTGGGACGATTACAGCTGGCTCAGGCGTGACAATACTGTTCCAGTATGTCGAATCGATCCAATCGGTAGAGTCCATGGTGCTGGAAAGCGAGTACGTGTCCGAAGTAAGCACAGTAGCATACTGGAAGGCCTGGCGCGCCGCCACGTTGTTCTCCCAGTTGGATGGGCCCGAATTGTTGTACTCGGCAAAAGTGATGAAACCCGTGCGAGGATCGGTGGCAGACCGAATCTTCCAACCGCTAGGGTTGATGGCCTTGTCGATGTAGGAGTTCTTCACGACCACCAGCGCATAGGCTGAATAGGGGCGACCCAGATACACCTTATTTGTCAAATCGACTGTAGCATCTGGTGCTGAGGTGAACAGGCACTGGTCGAAGATGTAGCCACCGATGGCTGAGCTTGAAGTCCTGCTCTGAGCAGTCATCGCGGACGAGGCACGTTTCGCACCAATTGTGCATCCCTTGAAATAAGCTTTCGAGTATCCCCAAATAAAGTCGATCGCGCCACCGAGGTAGCACGACTCGTAATATTGGTAGCCAGATGTAGCGCCATTCAGGAGTGTGTCCTGCCAGCCGTTGAATGAGCAGGCATAAAAGCCAATATCGTTACCATAGATTGAAGCAGCAAGAGTGACGTAACTGGCCTGAGAGCCACCGAGGTTGTCGCTATTGACCATGTTGATGTTGTAGAAGCTGATACGACTGGACGCCGTGCTCACCACTGCTGTCTCTGCATCGTTGTGTCCGGCGGGCAGCGGCGAGACAGAGAGACCATGGCTGAAGGTGATGGTGACTTTGTTGTCTTTGTAAGATTTACCGGGGTTGCCATCTGTGCCGCCGATCAGTCGCACAGCTCCTGGGCGGTTGATCGAAGGAAGTTGTTCATTGTATGAGCCGGGGTAGATAAAGATTGTCTGGTTGGTAGCGTCTTTGGGCAGAGATGCTAGGGCAGCTGCGATATTAGAGTATGACCCGTTCACATCACCGTTGGTCGACACGAGAACCGCAAACTGCGGCGGCACTGTACCACTATCTGGGTGTGCGTTGATAGATGCGGTAGTTGTAGGACCAGTGCCAGTGGAAGTCGATGGGGTACCAGTAGTCTCAGTAACGTTAATGCTGAATGGTGCTGGGAAGTTCCAAGCGCTCTGATCGATAAAGGATGTATCTCCAACCCAGCTAGATAAAGAGTACGGTGCCACCTGATCCGCTGTCATGTTTGTCGCGAATGAAGCGCGAGAAGTGCCGGCTTGCCAACTTCCTGGTCCAGTGTTGTTGAACTCTCCGAACACAACGTTGCTTGTCTGCGGACTGCCGGTAGACCACACGGTCCATCCAGCAGAGTTGATGTGCTTATCAATGTATGAATTCTTGTAGACAACGGTAGAGTAGCTGCTGTAAGGCCGACCAAGGTAAGTCATGCCAAAAGTGCTGCCGTATGTGGAGTCCTTGTACGTGATCTTGCATTCGTCAAATACATAGCCCGAAACAGTTCCTGCTACACGGCCTTGGGCAGAGACGAAGCCGCCCACTGTGTTAGAGCTGATGACAGATCGGTAGAAGTATGACGTGGAGAATCCCCAGATGAAGTCGATCGAACCCTCTATATAGGAGTTGGCGAAGACTTGTATACCCTTATTAGCGAGCAATGTATCCTGGTAGCCAACGAAGGAGCAACCATAGGCAGCAAAGCTGTCTCCATAGTAGTCCGCAGCCAGAGCAGCGGTATTTGGGGTCTGTAGGTACGTGTTGACAAAGTCGATATTGTACACGGCAAAGTCCGGGCTGGATCCGGTCTTTTTGACGTTCAGAACCGGCGTCTGCTCGTTCTTACCGGCGCTGGTGAGCTGCCCATTGGAGAATTGAACTTTAACCTTATTCTGGCTGTAGTCGCCCGGGTTGTCACTCTCTCCTCTGAGGGTGACTTTGCCATTGCGTGTGATGCTGATCTGCTCTTGGTAGGTGCCAGCTTGGATCTGGATTGTGTATGGCTGGTTGTCATTCGGCAAAGCGCTGATGGCAGCAGAGATATTCCCGTAAGTGCAAGCGGCGGTCGTGTTGAGCGAGACAACCAGAGTGGCGGAGGGAGTCGGTGTCGGACAAGTTGTAAGGGCAGTGTCGCTTGCAGAAGCTGCTGTGCTGGAGCTGGAGCTGGAAACAACCGTGGCCGAAGCGACTTGGTGGCGTCGGAGCTTTGAATCGACGAGAGTACAGAGGAGTCGACCCACGAGAGATCAGTGGAAGCATATCCGCTGAAAGCATTGGCGAAGACATTTTTCACAGTGTACAGCAAGGACTGGTTAGCAGAGAGTTGGAAGTCGCATGAAGCAGCTCCCCGTGCTGCCGCGTTATTGGCGTAAGCACCCAAGCCGCTGTTCTGGAACTCTCCAAAGACAGAGCCAGGCGCAGCGCAAGCAGTGGAATAGACACCTGAAGATGCAATCAGACCACCTAATGCAGTGTTGCGATAGATGACGTTAATCAGCCCAGTAGCACCATTGGGCGTCGCAAGGTAGACATTGCTCACAGATCCTTGCACTGAGCTCGAGTCTACCACAAGGGTGGCATTGTAGTTCGTGCCGCCAATTGTGGCGCCCTTGCCGTAGAAGATCGAAGACCCAGACGTTGTCGGCACAATAGTGCTGCCATAAACGTAGACTGTGGGATCGTTGTAGAAGAGTTTGTCTGTACCCTGTACGTAGCTGTTCGCAAGTACAGCGACACCGTAAGAAGCGGAATAGACGCCTTGGGCACTGCTCATTAAAGCGCAGGTGTAGATGCCGACATTCACACCCTTTGCACTAATAGCAGAGCCGACACCAGAAGAAGCAGTGTTGGTCAGATTGAGGTTGCGAAGGGTCAAGCCACGACCATTGGAAGTTCCGAAGACCAGAGAGCCACCAACACTGTTTGAAGTGATGACAACCTGATTGTCTGCAACAGCAGAGGCAGTAGGGCCCGCGATAGTCAATGTCTGCGTGCCCGGGATCGTGACCGCGCTGTAGGTACCAGGAAGAACTGACACAGAGGCAATGCCAGAGTTCTGAGCGTACATAACCGCGGCGTTGATATCGGAGAATTGAGCTGAGGTAGGTGCCACCGTGACGACAGATGCATCACTGGTCACTGTGCGGCTCGTCGAGGATGCTGAGGATCCTGAACTGCTAGATTCCCTGGGTGTCACACCTGCGGAGAGAGATCCACTGGTACCAGAGCTGGACGACGACACGCTGCCAGATGATGCACTTGCTGAAAACATGCTCGCGGAGGAGGTGCCGGATAATCCGCTTGCGGAAGATGAGATGGTCAAAAAAGCCGTCGACGATGATGATGAGCTCACAGGCGAGCTTAGAGCGATTTCAAGTTGGGTGGCATCTGAGCTTTGAATAGCTTTAAGCAGGCTGGATGGGATCCAAGTAGTATCGTAGCTTGAAAATCCGGAGAAGGCGTGACCGAATACCTGGTCAACAGAGAAGGCTGACATCTGGTCGCCGGTGAAGGACTGGTCGCACGAGGCGGTCCGGCTAGCCATGTTTGAAGTGCTCATAGCACCAGCGCCAGTGTTGCTAAATTGTCCATACCAAGTAGAGTAAGTTGTGCAAGCTGCGGAACGGATAGCATTGGTTGCAAGCAAGCCACCAATGTTCGTACCGCGGTACACAGCCACTGTTGAGTTCGCGTTGGGTTGTGCGAGGTATACGTACGAGGCGGTTCCTCCTGGCTTTTGCTGAATGCTACTCGAGTCGACGATCAATGACGAGTTATACCAAAGACCGCCGACCTGAGAGCCTTGGAGGTATCCAATAGATGCCGATGAGCCTGTTGGGACGATGACAGAATTGTAGACGTATGCTGTCACGTAAGCATAGAAAAGCTTATCGGGCCCTGTTATATGTTAGGTCTATTAGGATTGGTCAGTCACTATCAGGTTTCTTACCTTCGATGTATGAGTTGGAGATCATTGTCGTTCCATAATTAGCCTGATAGACTGCTGATCCACCAGAGACCAGCGCAACGGTGTCCAGGAACATGTTCATGCCGTAGGCATTGAAAGCCGGAGCCTTAGTGGAAGGCGAAGAAATGGTGTTGGTCAGGTTGACGTTGCGCAGCACAATTCCATTCGATTTCTGCGTGTTGAAGGACACAACACCGCTGGGAGCAGGTGCGACGATAACGACCTGATTCTGGGCATAGCTACTGGCAGATGGACCAACAACGGTGATCGCTTGTGTTCCTTGGATGATGACAGATTTGCTATAGATGCCGGCTTGTACAACGGCAGACGGAATCGCGCTGTTTTGAGCGGCGGCGATAGCAGCATTGACAACGGTGAATTGCGCAGAGCCATCTAAGGCAACAGTGATCGCGGTTAACTTGGAAGGGGCAGAAGGTGCGGATGCAGCAGAGGTGGACGACGAGGCCGGCGACGATAAAGTCGAGGCAACGGTGGAAGAAAGGAGTGACGAGACTGACGACGAAGATGTCGACAAGGCTGATGATGCAGAGCTAGTCGAGCTGGCAGTTGATGAGACCGACGTATCGGACGGAGTGCTGGACTGAGCGGCAACGAGACCAGCCAGCCCAACAAGACCAGTCCAGAAACGCATGTTAGTGTAATAAGCGAATGTATAGGCTCGGAGAGTCCAGCGAAGGAACCTCACTGACGAGGCAAGAGAAGGATAGCGATCGTTCAACTCGGTCGACACAGGCATGCAAGCACAATGATATACGATGCATGACGATCAACCATGGGCTCGGTAGGCGGGGGTATCGCCGACGACCTCTGAATCGCTGAACCCTCATGGAAAGCACTGTAGACTGTAAGCGAAGGCCGATGGAGGCTTGTAGGCTCCACTCTCCTCGTGGAAAAAAAATAACACGCGTGAAATCTGGGAGAGAAGAGACGGCTGCATCGGAGATTGTCCCAAAGTGGTCGTATCATTTGCTATACAGATCCCGCAAGCGGAAGCTCATCACCCATGTCCATGTCCATGGTGCGTTCTAGCGATCTGGATGACAGCGGCACTCGAATGCAAACAAATGCCGAGATGGATGAGGTCGCGTAGACTTGGCCCAGACGGTCACGTGAGAGCGGAATCGCGTGGCGAGAGCGCCTCAGAAACGCCACGGCCTGCTGCAATTCCCGCAAGGATCCAATTAAGGTTAATGAAATCCAGCCTAAGCACTCTTCGATATCTTGCTGTGCAGGGTTTTCCTGTTCCTGATCCCAATAGCCTGGGCGGCGACTCCGAACCCTAAAAATGCATCTATATGCAGACAAGAGGCGTTCCTGAATTCTTGTACAGCTCGAGCATCTACATGGGTTGTGCGGTAATCGCCGTGCTCTCTGGGATTTCAGCTCCAACATTGCGTAGTCATCTTTCTTCACTAGAAGCGCGAGCGGAATGCTGTGCTATACAGGAAATTATTCTGCTTCGCTAGGGCACAAATGACAATGTGCCATACTGCATATATGGGACTGAGGCAAGCAAGATAGACGGTATGTGAAATCCTTCACTGGTCTTAGTAGAACGTGTATCTCCACGGCACGATGCCTAATTTAATGCATAGTAGATTGGATAATACTGGCGCACTACGGGGTTACTTCGTACCGGAAGCAAATCTTTCCACGCTGGCTAGACCGTGGCTTGCGCAACGCGATGCTAGTCGGAAGACGATTTGGCGTATGCGCGCAAAATACTTTACCGACATCGCTTAACGAAAGTAACCGACTTGAGCAATAATGTACAATACAGTCCATATCATATGTGAAACTTCGAAGCTATGACGCACGCGTATGCTTCCACGCACAACTGGTATCTCAGCGATACGCATACGTTAATGATAGATAGATAGGTAAAAGTTATTCCGCCCGGCGCTATGCACCTAAAGGGCACTTCACTATTTACGTCGCAAGTTATACAT
Organism: Septoriella neoarundinis; assembly: GCA_022813125.1. NCBI lineage: Eukaryota > Fungi > Ascomycota > Dothideomycetes > Pleosporales > Phaeosphaeriaceae > Septoriella > Septoriella neoarundinis. The sequence continues at coordinate 30,327 of JAKLND010000176.1, read as the reverse complement.
CGCTGTCGATTGTGCCATGAACTCATCACTAATCAAGCCTCTCCATTTTCTCACATGTCTGTATCGCTCTTCCGTTGCTGTCTTCCAACATTTGAATGCTCGTAGTTAGTGTTGTGCACGTACTCTTGAAGCTGTGTTTCCAAGTGTTCATCATCCTATCCTCGGCAGGTGAAGCGGTTCTGTGCGGGGAGTACGAGTGTGCGTGGGAGGGTTGTCGGGATCGAGTGAGGGTGGGTTCTGCTTGCCGTTCCTTACCGCCATTTTTTTTTGTGTGTTGGGAACTCGCTGGGTTCTAATCTCTGCATAACATTGGTGCTGTCGCGCTGGCACGCCGAACTGCCATTTACCCGGCGGGTGTGCTTGTCGGTGGGTGTATCTCTCAATGGATGTATCTCTCAGTGTGTGTGTATTTCTCAATGTGTGTATTTCTCAGTGTGTGTATCTCTCAGTGGGCGTATCTCTCTGTGGGCGTATCTCTCAGTGGGCGTGTCCTTCAGTGCGTATGTCTTTCAGTGCGTATGACAGTCGGTGCGTATGACAGTCGGTGCGTGTTTCTCTCGGTGCGTGTTTCTCTCGGTGCGTGTTTCTATCGGTGCGTGTTTCTATCGGTGGGCGTGTCTTCGGTAAGGGTGTCTTTGGTAAGGGTGTCTTCGGTAGGTGTGTCTTCGGTTCTTGTCTTTAGGCCTTGACGGCGACGATCCGCTCGAGGCGCATCTGTTCTTGAGATCTCTTGGCTCTGCCAACTGTTGCCAGTGACAGGTTCGTAGCCGGCACCACGTACAGGTGGACCTCGTCGCCGGCCTCTGTGCCTAATACATGATTACTCGCAGGAAAACAGTGTTCCCCGACTTTTTCGGGATTTAGCGTCTACGTATTAAGCCTAGCTTCAACAGCCATTTGCGTCGCGCTAATGATCGCCTGGGGAACATTGTTTTCCTCTCCGCTTTGGGAGCGGTGTCGAACACAGGAGGTCACTTTTGAAAATCGGATCTCCCGAGTTATGAACCGCATCGTCTACTGGCACCCGATGCAAAAGCAGACAGGCATAACACAGTCTACACTGCACCCTTGGTACATGAATAAATAGGCTTCGCTTGTTCGCTAGACCAAACTGGGCGGGAAGCCGAGCTTGAAGCTGCTGTAGTTGCTTCGTTCGCCTTGCTCCATGTGTCCAAGAATCTCTCGACCGCGCGGTGGCCTCGCGTCATTCTGCAACACAACATTAATTCACTAGACTACGCGTTCATGGTCTCCGGGAAGGTGAAGCATTCTCGCAAACCATGCCAGATTGCAACATATTGCACATTCGGAATGCGTCGCAAGGGACGATATCTCAACCTTGGGATTACCGCGACATGGTCTCAAAGTAGTGGATAGGATGTTCGTAGCCATCCGAGCGACGCTACTGATCCCTAACACGAATCTTTTAGATCTGGGATGAAAAATGACGGTTTTCGGCACGGTCCGATCATTTGAGACTTCCAGGAAGTCCAAACACGGTTTTCGAGTCATGGCGTTGGTGAAATCGCATGTCTCGAGTCATGCGAAATTAGAAATCTCGCTTCCAGCTACGACCCGGAAAGTAATGCTTGAGGATAGAACTAAGCTGGACTCAGGCGGATATACTGTCAATATCCGCCTAAGCCTGCGCAGGCGTAGAAAGGCGTAAGAGAACGGGGAGAGACAGAGGTAATACGATAGAGACTCGTTGAGACGATAATCCATGGTCTTGAAGTAAAACCTATTTGTTGTTGGATTGTGCTATTTGTCTTTGAGCTGTCAGTCGTTGCAGAAGTCAGCTACTCCAGCATTCTGCTCCAGTATTCTGCACATCACGATGCAACGCTGGCGTGATTGCGTCGGGGATTCTTGGCTGCGTGATACGATTTGAAAGACGGCTAATACACGTAGTTGCTCATATGCTTCATAGAGCTTATCAGACATAGAGATTGTATGCGCTTCCGTCGTAGACTCAAGCTCCACCTCCCAAGGTAACACGGTAGACCGCACCAAGTGAAGGGCGTCATCCAGTGTTCTCACAGGATCCCAATCTTGCTCTTAGAAGACCTTTCCTACCTGCCTGACTTCTGCTACCCACTCGTGTGTGTATCACCGTTTGGTAATTCACGTTTGTCCAAGCAAGTCTGACGCTGGGTAATTTGTGGCAGGCGGTTGACTGACCGCGCTAAATCCCTCTCTCTTTCTGGACAAGCTTATAATATCGCCTTCGCTGGTCACACCGTGAGGCTGTGATACCGGCAGGGTCGTGCGGTCCATCTGAAAAGCTCCAGCGCGTCGGGCCTGTGGTGCTTCCCTTTCGAGACCTAGGCCCGCGCGTTTCTAATTTTTCTTTTTAGATTGATGCACCACGAATGAAGATGTCGGCGGAAGGAGAAGTGACTCCAAACTCGCTTTTGGCTCTCTTACGATGATTTTTTTCAAGACGATACTCAGTATGCCGAAAACACGATAAAGGCGGCGTTACCATCTGCCCGAGGAGGTACTGCGATGATTATCTATACTTCTCGTCACGCAAGACTTGGCCGCGACTTGACGGAGAATCACGTCCTACCGATCCGAGTTTTGTCTGACAAGGGAAGCATAGATTTGCTTCGCCGAAAATTGCCAGAAGGAATTTCTGTCAGCGATGAACAGGCATTTGGCCTTCTCGAAGCTTTTGATCGCCTGCCATTAAGTATCGCACACGCCGCTGGTTACATCAGATTTGTCCAGCCTCCAATATCGGTCAATGAATATATGGAAGAACTGAAGAGTGACAAAGATCTGTTGGAATTACCACCAGTACTTGACGCCCAAAAGATTCGAGTCAGTCGCAGGAACGATCAGGCACCTAAATCTGTTGTCCAAACGCTGCTCGTGACTCATGATCTTCTTGTCAAGGTCAACTCGTCTGCAACAAACTTGTTTTACTTCATGGCATGCCTGCACGGTCAAAGTATCTCCTTTGATATCTTGTCAGCATTCATGGAAGCATTCGGAGACGGTTTTATGCAACAAGACAGTACATCCTCATTCGTGGCAATTGCATTGCCGAAGTCAAAGCACACACTGAGAGTTGCACTTGGAGAGCTGCAGTCCCTTGCACTGATTCAGTGTGGTAAAAGACGACTTTTCCATTCATCGCTTGGTTCAAGCGGTCACCATCCAGCGTCTGATATCTCACGGACAGCATGAAGCGTTCTTCGAGTTCACATCACAACGTCTTGTTGACTCCTTTCTTCCGAATGTGGACGTGGTTACAACATTACCTTTTCTCAGAGACACAGAGCTGGAAATCGCTCAGCACTTTGCACCAAGTGCAGAGAGGATGCAGTGCTTGCTCAAGCAATCGAAATTGAGCATTGGCGGAGAGTTGCTCCGAAGGCTCGGTATATACTTCTTCGCTCGAGGTCAATATCAAAAGGCCTGCAAGTGCTTCGCCGATGGGTCACATGAATATCAACTGGATGAGGAGAAATTTGAGTATCTCGCGTGGCAGGTCATTTCCCTGATGGCAAACGGGTCAACTACGCAGGCTCGAGCTTTAGCTGACATCTCTGGTAAATTATTCAGGGAGAACTCCCTTGTGGATCTCACAGCCATGAATGAGATGATGCAGCACAACGAATTCGACAAGCTGAAGCAACTTTGTCGGAAACTGATGCAGACAAACTCAATGATCCCTGGACTTAGGGAAGCACCAAAGCTTTACCTTGCTATCGCGCTGAGCCCAAATGAGAGGGTTGAGGCTTTACAGCTGCTTGGAGAAGCGAAACTGGCTCTCAGCGACATGCCATCCACACCACAACGCATTTCACTATACTTCTACCTGTATGGCATGCTTGGCTTTGGTTACGTTGCTACCGGCGAGCCCAATGAAGCCATTTCTAACCTCAACGAAGCCGCCAGGACTGCCACGGCTTTACTTGGTGAAAACGTCATTTACACAGTCACGATCAAAGCTGCAATAGCTGAAACCCGAGCTACATTGTTTGATCGAGACCTCGAAAACGTAACTTGGGAGCAGCTGTGCGTCCTCGAGCGCGAGTCAAGAGTGTTGTACAACGTAGCGCTTGGCGACGAATGTCCAGGTCTCCGTACTTCCAGTGATTTTGGCTTCATCGTGTCTGCCCTCGCTGAGAGTATGATGTTGAAAGTCAAAAAATGTTTTTCGTCAAAAAACGATCAGGTTGACTACGATTCTGAAAATTTTGTCAAGGATGTTGAAGAAACAAAGCAACTACTGATGACGGATCTTCGTCTCGCGGCGGATCGCCATGGAATATTGGCACCTTCGACCATTGTACGAGTGCCAATCATTCATGAGTTCTTGAGAAAAACAGGGACGCGAAATGAGTGCAAAGTCTTTGTCTGCGGTTGGGCGACTCTGATGCTAGATGCGATCTCGCACGGTGAAAACTTCCCAAACCATGGACGGGGATTGTCACCTCTCAAAAAATTGTCAATGCTGTTCATGCGGTATCACAGTGCTTGCGCTACCAGCGTGGCAATACTGCGCGAGCACCTACGTCAGTGCAAGCGGTACCAGTCTGACCAAGAGGTGCAATCAGTTCAGGATCTCATGTTCGAGATGCTGAAATGGGTACAGACCCGACAAACTCTTATCGGAGAGGTCCGGCACTGCATGAACACAATCCCTGGCCCAAATACGTTAGATGATGCATGGTGTGCACATTGCGATATGGTAAGTGGTCACAAATATCCCTAGCAAATTGGTCGAATAACTGAAGAAGGCAGATTATCGTTGGTGTTATCAACCAATGTCCTTGTGGGGACTACAGTATTTGCACAGAGTGCTATCCAGACGTGCGATCACAACAACCAAGTTGCCCACGAGACGGTGCTATACTTGTGCCACATCAGCCACTCCCGGTTTTCAATGATCGCGACGAAGGTGTTCAGTCTTGGGACATCTCTTCACAACGTGGTCAATGGGACTTGTTCTTCCATCCAGGGTACGCGATTCCACTGAACAAAAGCTGGCACAAGGAGATCTCCGAGCATCGTGATTCCTGGCGGGTACGAATCTGAGCCTGACGAGAGAAGACGAACCAAGACAAGGATTTCAAAACACTATGCCGCTCAGGGATGTGAAGGAGCCAGCAACAAACCTTCTCGCCTACGGACGCAATCTGCTGGCCCGCGGAAACTCCAGTCGTTCTTGTTTCTCCAGGACCCTGTTTTTCTAGGCTTGAGCTCCCAAGACAACGAATTTGGTGATAACACATATAACGTCGGATTCGATATACTCAATGCTGCTTTGGAGGACAATGTTCACAATCAGTAACGTAAATCACAGGGAAGTGAATCTATCTTCACCAACATGTTATGTAGGGCCTTACGAATATGTTCGTTCGTTCTGACAACTAAAGTACTAAGTAGTATAACCAAACGACTCGATTCTCCAAGAACTCGACTCTACTTTCTCCTTTACGACATGCAAACAAACTCTGAGCACTAAGTAGTATAGATTGATTTGATTTGGTATTCCATTATCCTGGATACCAATACTTCAAAAGGATCGACCCCATGTTTTTCCGCTACGCAGTTATGCTTCCCCGGAATGCGTCGCATTCCCGCAAATCACCCAAATCCTCGCGTGTTGCACACTTGGAATGCGTCGCATTCCTTGAATGCGCACATTTGGAATGGTGGCTGCAGATCCGAAACGTGCCGCGTTCCAGCGTCTGCAGGGGTATATCAAAACACTACTAGAAAGCTTATCCAGTAGTGACAAAGTGCTCCTCTCCCGCCAGTCAAACGAAAACATCACCGTTTCATCATTTCCCTTTGAACAGCATCAACAAGCGATCTCCTTCAGCAGCGCGTGTCCTACACATGGCCGAGCATTATTCTTCCACTCCAGCTGTCCGTAGTTGGAAGAGTCTGTCAGGTCAGGAACTCCATCAAAGATTGGCATATCTTAGTCTCGTTCTTGACACAGAAGAGAAAGTCATCATCCGTACGAAATGTCAATATGCACTCAAGCCTTCGGATGCAGTTTCCAAACATCTCGGTGATAGACACGAGATAAGTGCGAAAGCACGTCGCGGCCTGAATGCCTTTGTGAAACAGCTCCAGCTGCTGGATCCAAGCAGGCTAGAACCACGGCCTGACGGCTGTGCACCACATCCGAACCTTGCTACGAAGTCTGGTGTGGCTTGCGGGCAGTGCAACTATCGCTCCACTAGCCTAGACCTCGCCCAACGACACCTTGCAAGAACTCACGGCGAGAAAAGTGGTCGTAAGACCTGGCTGCGCGACCATCTTCGGAAAGATCTGTTCCTGCAGAGCTGGACACAGAATGGGTCTGCCTACTGGATCGTCGCCCTCGACGAGGCAAAAAACTTAGGCGCTCACCTTGATACACCGCAAGCCTCGCCACAACGAAGGCAAAAGTTGACTGCGCTTCACGAGCGCGAACTTCAACGTGCCCGTAACGAAGAAACTCGACTGCCAGGGGAAGATTCGTCGGCCTCCGATTTGGCGCTGACGAGTAATTGTTTAAGACGCACTGGATGGCTCGAAACATTTGCTGGAGTCGACCGTCAGCTGCTTTCACGTCTTGGCAGTGCCCCTGCTCGGGAGGGCTTCCCTCTGCTCCTGGCAGATGATGTCGGGGTTCCGACTCAAAGCAGCATCGAGGACGAGTCGAAGCTCTCGAACTTAGGTAAAGCGGCGGATCATTTCTTTGACCAATGCGAAGATACGGCAAGGAACACTGATCACTCCATACGTTGCTGGTTGAGAAGCCATGTCCAAGGCCGGCCTTACAAAGCAGCTTTTCAGCTACGAGGGCGATGCACCACCCGCAAACGTTACAGATGGCTTTGGAAAAGCATGATATACTTCGTGCTACGTCTTTGGCGCCTGGACGATGATGTTCGCGAGAGTATGTTGGGACTCAGACTCTCCACGAAGCAGAGTAAAGCCATCGAAGAGATTTGGTCAGTCTTGTCGGGGGATGAAGACGCGAGAAAGTCGATCGCTCTGGCGAATGCCCTTGATCATCATCCCGCGTTAGATGACGACCGAAGCATAATTTTGGCGGACGAGGAGTCTTATGTGAGCCAGAGGTGTAAGAGCAGTGGGGCAAGAGACCATGGTATCGTTGACGAGAGTGTGACTTCTCTCCATGGTGAGATGCGGCCATAGACTTTCGCCTCTTCAGTCAGTGTTGAATCGAGCGATGGCTTCGAATCTTCCACCACCGATGGATCAGAGTACAGTGAAGACGATGATGGACTCATGCAGAGTTTGCACCCGACAAAACCTGGTCAGTTGTGCTATCTATCGTTTGATCTCTTCTCACTGACCATGGGATAGCTGCGGAATTCTTGATACATGATGGCGATGCCATGAAGCAGAAGCTTGCCGACCTTGTTGGAACGCTCTCGATCCAATTGTGTAAGGAAAACTTCGTAGACGGTCGGCCAAGCTCGACAATCCTTATCTACTTTAGTGGGGTGCTCGGATTCTCTGCTGATCCTTCGACCTTTGAAAGACCGCGCAATTACACTTCCAAGCTGTCCGGACTGATATATTGTGCCCGGCTTTGCTTTCTGGAGTCTGTACTCCCACGCTTTGCGCACGACTATGTCGGATGGGAGAAGCGACCTCGTCTAGGAGGCTTGAAGCTAATCAATCGGGTCAGAGAGCGATACATGTGTCTTGGCTGTCAGTCGCCTCTTGGGGACCTGCTTAGTCTACGCAACTTTGGACGTTCCCTATCTCGTTCCGATGGGCCAAGTTTCGGGGTCGGATGGAGCCCTGATTCTCAGACGGTGTCCTGGGGTGACGACCAACTCAGCATGAATCAATTCCGAGAGTTGAGCAAGACAGCGTTTGACTCTGCAACGACATGTGTGGAACGATTGATGTACGGACTGGAACCGAGATTGCAGCTGCATCATATACGAGACTGTATGTCCAATCAGAGGCAGGGTTATTCTTTCATGCTGGACCCTGCCAACAATCTGGAACGTGCCTACCTGGAGCTTTCCTCTCGTGCTTGCCTTGATCCTGTGGATGGTTTGATGGCAGGCGAAGGCTAAAATCACAAATCCGTGCATCGCTACTTGGAAGAAGAGGACAAATTGCTACACCAGCTTATGCTCATCCTGTACCTGTGCGGTGGTCAAGCTCCACGGTCTACCGAACTTTTTAGCATTGAGCATTGCAATGGGCCGACTACCTCTCGTGGGCTATACGCTCATCGAGGTGCCATCTGCTTTGTGACTCGACACTCGAAAGCAAGACATTTTACCAACCAGGAGTTCCAAGTGGCACGATACCTTCCTCGCAGAGAATCGGATTTGGTTCTCAAATATCTGGTGTACATTCGTCCTTTCGTCGACATGCTTAATCGAGAATGCTTTGGCAGCAAAAAGGCGCGGCCCCTCTTCTTCAGTTCTCCTAATGACCCAGAGCGGCCTTGGAAAGTTGAGGTATTGACCAAGGCTCTGAAAAAGCTATCAACTGCCGTTTGTGGTACCCATTTTGGCGTGCAGGTGTATCGGCAGCTGTCCATCGCAGTGACTGAGAAGCATGTCAAGCATATCAGTCGTCCTTTCGACAGGAACGACGACAAAAGCGCTGATGCAGCCATCGAGGTTGCATACGCCTGGCAAAGCGGACATCGGCCAGTTCAGCGCGGCACTACATACGGCATTGATTCCGCCTTCCCTGACTCTCTACAGCCAGCATTGCTTGAGGTTTACTACTGGGCCTCAATGGAGTGGCACAAATTCATAACTGCGCCTGGGAGTGCGTCAAACATACCGACAGCCACTAGTTATCTTGCCAAGGCCTTGGGAGACATGAAAGCCTCACGTAAACGCCGCGCATCTGAATCGATTGGCGAGGCGCGAGTACGTCCGAGTCCGCCTGTCACGAGCTTTTCCTCAAGAACCAGCAGTAATGCCTCTGGGAAGACTACGCCGAGGCCGCCGGGCTTCCTAAGATCGTGCCTAGAAGGCGTTCCTGATCCTGGCCAGTTACCCAAGTCCAGGAAATCAAAGAAGGATGATCTTCCTATTAACACGGAATTAGGGCCGACAAGCGGCAATCCACCCCAAAGAGCTGCATTCGAATCAGATGAATTTCGAAGTCCCTGGAGTATCTTTGTTTCTTCGTTCCAGAACGGCAACCCGGATGGCGATGCTGTCGATATGATGTCCCAGTCTAATGCAAGTCATGAGGATTCATCCACTACTGACTTTGGCATCCGCAACTCGCCCACAACGAAGCAACAGATCGCTCGATTTTTCCAAAAACAAAGGGACTTGATCGCAGAGGAGCAGTCTGCCATCCGTGCACCTGAATCTTCATGATCCTTGCAGAGTAATTCCACCCGTCGGAAGGCCTCAAATCATGCTCAGTGTTGATAATAGTGACTACAGTCACGTGTTTGTGAAGTCAGGTGACCATGAAGTTGGGTTTGTACTCGTTTGAGAGGAATATAGAAGCATTTGAACGGTGAAGCGGCAATTCGACTTTGTTGAAACCTTGCAGGCCTATAACAACGCGTTCAACAAACAATATCGATGGCATCCCGTGTTCCCATCTACAAAAAGGATAATCATTTGATCAGTCTGATGCACATTAATTTGTCTTCTGATCCGTCAGTCGACTTGGCGAGTGTCTGATTGGCCGGAGGCATTCGAATCGGGTCACGTGGTTGCGCATGGGCCTTAAAGTCGGAAACGCTCAAGGCTCGCTTCCTAACCCAATAAGATGGGATCAGTTGTCTCCAATCTTGAATCATAACACATGAAGTGTGCCGATAGGCTATCGCGTCCAGGGAGACGCCCCGCGTGACGGCGTGTGGCCGGGAAGCCTGCGTCTGCCGTTCCCACGTCTTGCATGATGACTGCGTCTACAATCAGAGCTGAAGCAGAGGAGCTGCTCAAGGCAAAGCTTTGAAGTGCTATGAGACACGACATCGCAATTCCTTGATTCTGATCTTCTTGTTCGCCAGCTCAACAGAACACTACAGACAGGCGCAAAGAGAGACAAAGAAAAAAGCCATTACAAGGATGGATACGTGTTGCTCCCCGTGCAAAAAGACTTTCCACAGCGCGAACGCCCTCCAGCAGCACCTGCGTGACTCGCCCGCTCACAACATTGAGTGCGAGGAGTGCGACAGGTCTTTCGACAGCGAGAACGCACTGCAGCAGCACTTGCGTGATTCACCCGCTCACAACGTTGAGTGCGAGGACTGCGACAGGTCTTTCGACAGCGAGAACGCACTGCAGCAGCACCTGCATGACTCGCCGGTGCATAAGAGCCGATCTCAAGTTTACGCAAGTTACGACGGATTCCACAACTTCATCCATTCTCACGGGCTGAAACGTAAGCAAGGTTCATTCATAAATGCCTTGTGTGTACACTCACTTACATCGCACGCAGCATACAATCTGGAAGATCTCGAAGAAGCAGGCATGATTGCTGACATGATGACATGCCAAAGGCAAGGGCCGCGTGTTTGAAAGGTGGAAATGTTTATGTGATTGTTTCCAGCCTGAGCTTTCGAACGGTGAACAAATACACGCAGATATGAAGTTTTCAACGGTAGAAGGCCAGAACCATCATCTGCTATGGGCGCCTACTCATTCCTCATCTCGTATTCTTAGGTTTAGAACACCCTTACACATCTGATGAAACGCAATGCCAGTAAGTGTCGAGGAGGTATCTGCTACCGTAAGGCAGACAGCCTGTGGCGTGTGTTTCAAATAAGTGTCTTCGTTACTCAAGAATGTCCTAAGTAGTTTGCCGCAGAGGAGAGGATAGAGGTTGCCAGCATTTCGGGGTGGATATCCAGGGAAGGGATGCTTGCATCTTCGGTGCCGCGCGCTGAAGGAGTTGCAGGCGCTCATGGACGGTGGAGGGATCGATCTCGAGGTCAGAGTGGACTGTCCGGCGGAAAACCAATACTTTACAGGCGACACGTCTAGCACATTCTGGAGGGACGTTGCTTACGGAAAGCTTGTGAGCGCTATTCGGGCCTCGCAATGAGTGCTGAACCATTATGGGCGGACAAAGACCCGAAGCGGAGTGTTGGATAGGCAGAGCTTTCAAGCAATTTCGGTATGCAAAATGTACTTATATGTTTTTTCCCTTCATGAAGCTATCTCGTAGCCTGCTCCACGCCCTTTGGCTCACTAAATCTTGCCACTATAATCGCCTAACATCGAGCGAGCTATGCTCATACCCTCTCGTATATTCTCCAAGTCGCTTTTGTGATTGATCTTACTAGCTCTCAAGGCGCCGGGCATGATGAATTGTCTCTGTATCATAGCTGCAACGTAGCAAGGCTCCGCAGGCAGGGACCCAATGAAATCACTTGTTATCGTCCCCTTTGTGACCTATGAGCAAGGTCAGCGTGTACGAGCAGCATACCAGGAGCCCTCTTCTTCGAATAACTTACTGGTGATGTTAAGGGTTTGCGTAGAAGCAAAGACGCAGTCCTACTGAGCGTTCTGGGAGACCGTACTTGCGTCTGCGGCAGGATTAGAATTACTTGCCAGATCATACGGATCAATCACAACTTACGTGCTGTTTGTAAAGCCCTAGTCTGAACTGCACTGTTTCTTGCAGCAAGATCGGGATAAATACCATGATGTAGTTGAGGATGATTCCAATAGTAAGATATGTGATTGATCTCACAAACCTGGAGTTCCGCTCCTTTGTGCATCTCACAGAAATCCCGATGGCAAAGCAGGCACGTTTGAAGGATGCCCTCGCTTTTCACGGGTTTGCGTTCACGCATTCTTTCACATACAAAACACTCTTCGTATTCTTCTTGGGGCTTCCACGACTGAGACATTGTGTCCCTGAACAAGAGTTGAAGGGCGTGGAAAGTCAAACAATAAGATGGCAGTCAGAAAGGATTCGATAGGTTGGGCGTCCACATGCGGTGTGCTGAGTGCAAAGCTAGCAGCCATAGCAGCTACTCTCACGTGCGCACATGATCACCCTAATGACAGAAGCAACCAACCAATCAATTTATACTACTTATAGGTTCAAATTTATGAATGAGCTTCAGGTAGATCTCGCCTATACATAACCCTAAATTCCTTACATCAGCAGAATTCTTTCTTTCGCTGTGCCATTTGTTCCATCAGAGCCCTGAGCTTCTTGAGACCATCTCCAACAACATCAGTGTTCTCCGTCAATTTTATCGCAAGCATGAAACAAAAGAGAAGAATAATCTCATTGAGTTCAGTCTCTGTATCATCCGCCCCACACTGATTTCCATGCTTTGTCAGAACACTCGGATGAAAAGCATGAACTACATGGACCTTCTTTCCATTGAATTCCATGAATGTTGTATCGCCCGCCATGCTCTTGTGTTTCGTCAGATGTGAGAAGAAATTCCCAATGCCTTTTTCAATACTGCATTGACACATGAGCATAACGTCTGGGCTCAGAGTTTCGAGGGACTTTTTGACGGCACGAAAGTTGTATTCGCCTGTTCTGAAGCTCGAATAAGTCAACGTTTTAGCAATTTGGTGTCTCGACTTACTTGCTACTATCCGCATATCTTTCATTATATGATGCGTTAGGTATAAGTGCGCGACAATTGATTATCGCAGTATTATGCTCGTCTAGGACTCCTTTGGATGCCGAACGTAGGAAGGTGCCAACCTGAAGTATTGTTTCTTCAGAGTATTTGGTGGGTTCCAGGAGCAGTATCGCGATCTTGTTATGTTTGCATGAACCATGTTTCTTGAGCTTTTGAACGTCAGAGGATGTCAAGCTGCCCAGTGCGCCAGTCGATCTATTAGCCGCCTCGATAATAGGTTGCAAATGTTTCGTTGAAGAAGAAACTTCGCGTAAAGCATACGAAGGTCGAAGCGCAAGATCATAAACTGAAGAGCGTGAGTTACAAAGATCTGTATCCTGAATGTCGAAAACTTTGTAACAATAAGGATCTCTCGAGAGTGATGCCTTCGATTTCTGGAAGCTCAAGGGCAACGTGAACATATTCGTATTTTGAGGATGCTTTACACAGAGCAAAGCGCTCACTCCTATCTAAGCTCTGTAAGTAAGAGTTATAACGATAACATAGGGAGGGGACAAACGTGGGGCGTCTCGAGGCGTAGTGCATGCCGCTACTAAGGGCGCTAGTGATGACGAACTGCGCGTCCCATGGCGGCGTTCAGGGTCAAGGAGGCAGTCCCGGTCGCGGCAAATCCAGCGCACCTTGTCTTAAGCCTACTTACAGCACCCCTCTCACAACACAGAGCAAGTAATGGGCGCCTGAACGTGCCGAAATTGTGGAAAGCGAGGTTGCTTGGTTCTGCAATGCCAACACATCCCTGCAGGCTTTCAGCTGAGAGCGGAAAGCTAGGGAGCCTCGCCACGCTGCAATTTGGTGCTGGCGTGAATCATGAATGCTATGCATATCGCATTGGCGCGACGTAAACGCAGATAGATATGTGCAGACAACGAAATATCACGTTGCTCTCGCAGTTCTACCACATTGACGCGCAGACCATCAACCCTGAAAGACGATCTGTGCACAGCGTCTGATGTCGCAGGCCGAGGCACTTTGGGAATCCAAGTCGCAGATCGCAGGATTAGCTTGCCAAGACACTAGATGAAAAGGCCCGGTCTACCAGGCCGCGCGCCTAAACTGAGAGAACAATTAATCGACCCAGGATGTTATATCAACGAGAGATCACTCCCTCGTGCAACATAACGGAACCAGAGTGCTTCCTCTTGCTTTCTCGGAGCGGCCAGGGTTAGGGTTTGGGTTACTTATGTCAGGATGTCATTATTCCACCGACAACACCCACGTGTTGGCGTGTATCATCGCAAACGCATGGCCGGGCATGGTATCCAAACACACCGATCCAAGCTACTGCACCGTCAAGACTTTCTGCATTATTCTAATAGGCATGAGAAGAGCTTGAGGGATACGCATTGAGCTTGTGTATGCATGCATGCGCTGTACTGTACGCACTCACCAGCTAATGCACCAAGCGTAGCCGGGGCGAGCTCCCCGCTAGTTCTACCGAAGTGAAACCGCAAACCGGTCGAATATGTAAGCATGTGCATAAGTGCAGCATTCTCTCAGCTGACTTGACAACCTGTAGCGCCATGGCTTAGCAAGGTTACATCGCGTGCACAACACAGTAGAGCCGAGGAGAAACCAGGATCGAGAGGTACGCACGCAAATGTATGCATCCACGGGACAAGAATAGAGGCATTCATATTAGCTCGTTCGATAGGGCTTGGACGCATGTGACCTTCCGCGCCAGGCAACAGGTTCCAAGCTATGAAATAGCAAATAAGAGTCAGACACGCTTCCCTGCAAACGGATGTAGAGACAGTTGGCGAGACGTACCATGCGCGATCCAGCAAGCAACCGCCTGTGTGTCAAGAAGCTCACTGACGGCGAAGCAGCTGCCTACTGCTATCAGCCATGCAGTATGACTCCGCACTTCGATGCGGGGATGTTGGAGCTATCTACCGCAGTCTTGGAACGGTCAAAGTGCTGGCACGCAGAGCTGCAAGTTGTGCTTCTTCAGGTACTGGAAGTGGAACACATGCAAACGAGTGGATTTGCCTGCACTAATGAGCTCACCGGTATCTGGTGCAGAGGGCACATCTCAGACCCTCACAACAGATGCTGCCATAGACACTAATGTAAGAATGCCTCCACTGGGCGAGAAACTGCTGTGATGCATGCGGCTTCCGTTGTCACAATACGTCACTGATCGAGACTCCATATCGAGAAGGCAAAAGTATGCGTTGCCAAGAGAGCCGCAGAGCGCTCAGTCTATAAAGTAGGACGCTGAAGTGAGAGATGCAGTTGTGACATTGGCAAGCAATACCTCTTTTGTGATCCTTGCTTCCAAAAAAGTCTTCTCCGAATCAGGTACAGGTAAGCGCTCAAGATGTCTTCAATCGAGTTACAATCCGAGCAACACCGGCAGTTACTGGATATCATCGACAGACTCCGGTCGAAAGGCATTAGCAAGTATGTGGATCTGCCTGAAATCGTGGTCTACGGCGACCAGTCGACCGGAAAGAGTTCGGTACTCGAAGCTATTTCTGGAATGTCGTTTCCGACCAAGGACAACTTGTGCACAAGGTTCGCTACGGAGCTGGTACTGCGGCGCGCACACAACGAAACTGTGAAGATATCTATCACTGCTGGCCCAAACCGAACAGAACGGGAACGACAGCGCCTCTCGGAATTTGACTACGACTTTGAGAATGAGACACCCGACCTGGGTGACGTCGTCGAGAAGGCAAAAGAAGTCATGGGCCTATCAGATGTCAAGAGATTCAGCACCGACATTCTACGGGTAGAGCTTTGTGGACCTAATCAACCACACCTCACAATGGTGGATCTTCCTGGTTTCTTCCGAGCTGGAAACCAAGATCAATCTGTTGAGGATGCAGACACTGTCAGGGGTATGGTGGTCGGATACATGAAAAAGCCCAGGAGCATCATACTCGCCGTCGTCTCCGCGAAGAGCGACTTTGCTCTACAAGAGGTCACAGAGCTGGCACGTAATCTAGACCCAGAAGGAATGCGTACGCTCGGACTCATAACGAAACCAGATACTTTGGATCCTGGATCGGACAGCGAGAGCTCATATGTAAAGCTTGCGCAGAACAGACGTCCCACCCTTTCATTGAAGCCGAAGGTGGGGCGCCGGTGTTGTTGTCTCTCCCTGTACCACAATACCACAAGTACCATGCCTTACGACCTCCGCCATCGCCTACCTCTGGAGGCACCAGGCGTAACACCACCTGCCCACGAACGCGCGCAACGCCTGCACCACTCTACCTACCTCAGAGGCCCATTAAACGCAGAGGGCGACGTCTTATGCACTATCATAGTGACGCTCCTCAATCTTAACATTCGATGACATGCCACTCTGTCCTCAAGACTCCGTTTTACGACCTGACTTCAGTCCAGGTCCAAGTACCGATAGTCAAATTCGGTGTAGAGCGGAAGACAAGCATCTGCTCTGAGAGCGTTCACATGTCTTTGTAAGGCGCCTAAGGCCCCAAAATCTTCTTGCCAGAACTCAGTCTCGATCGCTTGAGGATTGTCGATTTCAGGCCACCAGCCAGGTCTGCGATCTGATGTGGCTCCCGCGGACGAATACCCACATGAGTCCATGTGGAAATTTATCAGTTTTGGCAGCTCACAGAATTTGAGCAAGACATCGCACCAACGTCCAGAGGTCAACTCAACAGCCCAAAATTCAACAGCTCTCAATCCCACAATGTCACCTCCTACGAGACCTTCCAGTAAGCTCAATGGCACTTCGACTCTCCTTAAACATAATTCTTGCAGGAACTTCGTGCCGATCTTTGGTAACAATCCAAGGTTCAGTATATGTGTGCAGCTGACTGACAGTGTCTTGGGCGCTGTTGTAAGTTGTACAAAGCGCCAGAACGCAGCTTGGTATTGCCGATTGGGAAACTCTCGGTGATCATCCGATTCAGGCAACGAATTGTAACGTTGACTACCTGGACCGCCGCTGGCATCGCTAATTGCAACATCCAGATCATCCAGTTTTGACATGATGGGCAGGAATTCCGGTATTTCTCTCATAAAGTTCTCGAGCGCCCCGAAATCATAGGTCAGAGGTAATCGGATTTTGAGACTTTGGAGACGTGGTGGGCATACTTGGAACAAGTCTTCGATCATGATGAGTAAGATACGTCTGCTCCAGCTCCAGTCTTCTTTGGAATTATTTACCAGATCTGCTGGTCGAACTTGAATATCCAGTGCCGAGAGTCTTGTGCATGCTCGCACGAATGATGGTATCGCATATGCACTTCCAGCCAGAAGCTCTCTTAGCTCAGACCCTTGGGGTGCCGTTTGGCTCCAAGAGTCCGAAAGTTCGATACCAATTTTCCGTACGTGTTTTACCCATGGCCGCTGGCTACGAGAGAGTAATGTCCTGCGCCACGCCGCCGCCGACATCTTTAGTGGGCGGGTAGGAATCGCATCGACATTCTCGAAAAAGGGAGGATCGGCGCTCTTGCATGTAGTTCGACTGGCGAGACGTAGGTGGGCTAGATCACGTCTGGAGTCTCTGGAGGGGCCCGGCACAGGGGTCGAAAATTCGTAGCGCGAATCGAATGATGCGTCACGTATCGCTACGAAATAACATATCTGTAAGCTGTCAGCATCTGTTGGTGGCACAGGTGAGCCATTGAATATGTACTCTGTCAAAAATTTCTTGTGGTATGTTACCATTCTCCACAGTGACAGATGACTGCGACACGGGTAGCAGCAACAGTGGATGAAATTGTATTACCGCGTACCGTTATCACGTCGATTGTGAGAGCGTGAGGCTTTGCAGCATTGGACTGAAAAAAAGTCATCATGTCTCAACTCGCTCACCTCTTATAATAAGTGTCAGCACAAGAAACATGCAGAATCTATATGTGGTCACGGGTTTGACTTACGTATCAAGTTCATATATACCCGCCTCTGTAACCGCTGGCATTATTGATCTTGTCAGCTTGTTTGAAGTATTGTCGACCAGCACATACATGCGCTTATAACACGTGCCGGCTGCCAATTGGCTGTAGATTAGCCACTGGCCTTATAACCGCCTAGGCCAAGCTTCTAGCTACATGTAGCGTTAAGGCATCAAACACGAGATATATATAAAGCTCTCATTAAACTCCCGCGAATTCTTAATTTCATTTGGATAGTCTTCCCACCGTTTAGAGTAAAACCTACTCTTTCCCAATGATATTAGTCTATAACTATACTAGAGCCGCCCTCTAGAACGCCCCCTACTTAAGCGCCTAATATACGCGCTTACGTTAATCGATCGTGACTCTAGAAATCACAAACTACCTTTCTAAGTCCGCTACCTTATCTACGTACCTACCTTTAATTCTAAAGATCGCGTTATACTAGGCGACTACTATATACGCGTAGAAGCAATATACCTTTTATATTACTTAATAGTATTACTTTCCTAGTAAGATTTTAATACTCGAATAGCTCCTACTAAGTTAACTAGATAATGGTATTTCTATAAATTTAAGAGACGTTCTTTAGTAGACGTAATCTCGATTTATACTTACGACTACTATCTTCGCTATACTAATATACCTATCGATCTATCTCACCTCCTCCTTATCCTATTAGATCGGCTTAACGAATCTTATCTAAGTAAGTATACTACTTTAAGGTATCGGAGAATAATATCTAACTACGGCGCCTACTAATACGGTATATTTTCATTATAGGGAACCTTTTATATAGCATAATTCGAATATTTATTAAGCGCTACCGGATTAAGATTAAGCTATTCTATATAGCTAGATAAGGAAGTAGGTAAAAGTTATATAATTCTTAATTATAAGTAGGACTTTAGGGTTAGTCTTAGGGTATATCGATATCGCGTTAAATTAATATTACCTTAGGTATAGTAGAACTAAGTATTATAGCCTAAGACTATAGTACTATAAGGTTACGCTAGCTAAATTTCTACTAAACTAACGAATCTCGACTACTACGATTATACTTACTTTAGTAGTATCGTCTAATATATAGAAAGCCTCTATATACTATCCTTATAACTCGATCTTACCTCGTAAGGTCCTTATAGGCTATAAGCTTCCTATAGCTTCTACTAACTTCTACCTTACTATATTTACCCTAGCGGGTTATACTAAAGGCTTCTTTACTATCTTATTAGGCGCTAGGCCTATAGCTATCTTATAAGTCGATACTAAGTCGCCTAGTATATATTCTTTTATATAGATATTTAGCTTAGATATAGCCTTATTTATAGTAGCTATAATACTCTAGCCTATAGCTTTATAGAGCGCCGCCTATAGCTAGCCTACTTATTAGCTTTAGTATAGCTATATTTATAGATAGCCTCGCTAGGGAGAATCTCTACTTCTACCTATATAAGTACTATAAATCGCCTACTTTATACTTAAGTAGTATCTATATAGCGATATCGATTTACTTACCTATAGATATATATTAGGTCGCTAAAGATACTAAGTCTTCGCGATACTTAGGTACCTCGTAGTATATAATAATTACTATATATAATATAGGCTTTAACTTTATAAAGAGATAGTATATATACTACTCTATAGTATATAGGTCTATCTACTCTTCTAGTATTACTAGCTCTATAGCGAACGCCTATACCGACTATCCTTCGCTTTACCTAGTAGTCTCGTATATAATAATAGTACTTAGGCTATAATTTATAGGATCCTCGACTATATTAAGTACGAATATATTAAAGTCTATCTAGGAGTAGGCCTCTAAATACGATATACTATTATTTTAATACTAAGTCTTATATAGTTCGCCTATAAGGAATATAATAATATATAGTATCTTCTTCTACTTTATCTGATATACCTTACGCGCTAGCGCGAATACTCGCTCTAAGGAATAGATAAAATCGCGTACCTCCTTTAGGGTCTTATCCTTAAAGGTATCTAGCTCTCTTAGATATAGTCTACTTATAGGTCCTCTATAAACTATAGTAGTAGAGGGAGCGCTAGTAGCTATACTCGTCTAGTTATCGAAATCCTCTTCTATAAGGCTCGATCCTACTAGTATATAGCCTATATTATTATACCTTCTTAGTATAGTAAGCTACTACTCTAGGAGAGTAATCTCTATATAATTCTATAGCGCCTCGCGCCTATACTATAAGCGTAATACCTACTCCTTATCGATATCCTCTATCTCGCCTATATCGCTAACTCCTTCTACTAGCCTACCTATAGCCTATCTATCTTCGAGAGGAACTTCTATTAAGGTTTCTAGCTAGAGAGAATATTTAGAAGCGAGGCGCTTATAGATATCGTATATAGATCCTATAGGCTACGAATTAGAGTAAGCGATTAGAATTAATAAAGGGATTTATTTAAAAGATAAATCCTATAATATATAGGATACTACTAAGTAAGAACTACTAAGTATATAAGACTAATTACTACTTTATATAGTAATAGCCTATACTTCGTAGGTAATACGTATATAGCTACTAAGTAGCTATACGTATTACTAGCCTTTTTATATTATATAATACTAGGTTATATATTACCTACTTTTAAGGAACTTTAACCTTAGATTCTAGTAATACCCTTTTTCTATTAGCTTATCTAATAACTTTCTTAGAATAAGTAGTTCCTTTTTTAATATTCTATATAATAGGCTCTAGAGTAATATTAATAGAGATCTACCTAGATTCTACTAGAACTCGACTATATAGTTAATACCCTTTCCTCTATAGAAGACTAGCTTTTCTACTTTCTATATATTAAATAGTAGAGCTTTATCCTTAATCTCTAGAGGTAGCCTATCTATAAGCTTCTCTACTAAAGGATATTCCTTTATCTTTATTACTTTTATAATATCTACTAGAGTAGCTATAGCTATTCTAGTAATTCTACTAGAGTCTTTTCTCTTAAGATAGTTATTTCCTTCTTTAATCTAGTATTCTACTCTTCTATAGTAGAACTACTTCTTTTCTAGTACTATTCTAATCTTATTATAGGCTTTCTATAAATTCTCTAAGATTACTAGAAACGCTAAGTTATATATAATATAGATATAGACTTTCTAGTAGAATCTAGTAATATCTATATTAAAAGCGACTATTCTATTAATCTTTAAGCTCTATATAGCTAAAGATATTCTCTTAACTTCTCGAGCTTTATAGATTAAACTATAGTCCTACTACCGATATAAGAAGCCGTCGCGCTTATTAGAGCTACTAAAGGTATTTTACCTATAATATTAAATTAGATAGCTACGAACGGAGCTTACTATAAATAGCTTAGACGCTCGCGGGAATAGGCTAGATATACGAATTTTTACCTATAAAGTATTTCTCGGATATCTACTCAAATATCTACTTTTCCGAAATATACTCTAATACCGACTTTATTATCGTTAATACTAGCTTATATTCCTTATTCTAGGATTATAGTACCTAGTTACTAGGTAAGCGGAAAGCTAAGGCTATAGAAGTATTATAGAAGTATAGTATAAACCTTAAGACAATACTATCGATACTACTACTCTACTTATCTATAATATTTAACTCGATTACTACTTTAATATTTAGCGTAAGTATATAAGTTTAATACTTTCCTATATCTATACTAATTACTATATAGGCGTAGTATATAGTCGAGCTCTCTAAACCTTCCCTAGCTTAGATTCTATTATTAAAAGTATCCGATCTCTATTAAATGCTTAGCTATTATCGGCTTTTACCTAGTAGTAGCGACGACGAAGAGGTAAAGAGATTACTCTTCTAGAGTATCTACTATATCGATAAAAGTCTTTCTCTCTAGCTTAAGAGAGCGTCGACGATTCTAGAATAGGATATTACGATAAAGCGGCCTTCTCTAGCTAACTCTCCTTAAGAACTAATTATAGTATACTTTATACTATAGACTAAGGCTATACGATATTAGGGTAATATCTACGAGATACTCTATAGTACTAACGCGCTCGGCCGGTCTAATAAGTAAAGATTAATAAACCTTTAAACTCTCTTATCCGACTTAGGAAGCTTAGAGAAAGCGACGTAGGATATATACGTAAGCGTATTCGGTAGTCCACCTCTGCCACGGATCGGCTAACAATCGAATAGGAAAAATGGATTAAATCTGAAAAAGAACGATCTAGCGAAGTTTTGATCGAATTTCTCCGTATCTCGGACGATATCATCCGCCTTTCTATGCTGACCCTTATCTATCGCGCGGCTCCTCGGGCAAGCGATCGCTCCATAGCTTTCAGCGACGATTATGTTTTGGCAGCGCAGAGGACGCTAGACCGGCATCAAGACTACATGGTTGCGATAGCAAATAAAACGGAGATCTACCTCCCGATATACGTTTATTGGTAAACCGTCCCAGCGGCCTAAGCCGGTAGATTCACGAGACTAACTCTAACCCAGGACTCTGCTATTTGCGCTATTTATCCCATTCATCGTCATATTCTGCCACGTTATCGAGTCTCAAGACCAGACTGACTTGGCTCGCCTTCACGCTTTCATCGACTCGATATAGCCTGCTTTAACATTTTCTGACGCTTCTGGGAGGATATATCGGCTCTGATCCTCCATCACGTTGCAAGTCGCTATATACGCTATACGACATCTATAATTTACGGAAGACGGCCACAAGCGAATGTTGGGATGAACGAGTAACCATTAGTATCAAGTACCTAACTCACCGGTCCTCATACCGGCACCGAATTTGATTCCATTAATGAAACAAACGTTGATCTATTTAATCGATCATGGAACACTGGTAATGGACTCCATGACCCTATCCTCTACGTGGGTAACAGCTTGCAGCTTGAGGATTAGTTCTACAACAACCAGACCATAATGGACCTGCTTTCAGTGCCAGATTCGGATCTGAATATCTTATAGAACCCGAGGATGGCGTGAGTCATCTCTTCACCCCAAATTTGCGGTATACATCGTGAGTAAATCCTCGCTCGAGAAAGACATGCTTTATAAGATCTTGGAAAGCAATATTCCTTTAACACGAGATTGCGAGGCTGTCGATTACAACATTGCGGAACGTACAACCTAGTCCGTGCAGTACGTGCTTCTATTCCTCAACCATCCTCCAAACCTCCAAAGCGCAAGCGGCGCAGCCACTCCCAGAAATAAGCTCACGAACCCAAGCAAACTATTCGCCCATCCCACGCCCAACACATCGTACATGCTTGGCGCAAACAACGGAAACGAGAAACCTGCCATGGTCCTTATAAAAGCCGCCGCGCCCGTCGCACTCGCCGCGTACGTCGTGTAGGTGTCGACAACATAAGCCTACGCGCAATTAAAACAGACGATCAATCCGATGGCGAAGATGCACGTGCCGAGGTTAGGGACGACCCAGTGGGCTTACTTTTCAGCTGACCAGCCGTAGATGAAGAGCCCGATGGGAATGAGTAGGCTGAAGGGGAGGACGAGCGGGAGCCGGTATTCTAGGAGGCCAAAGGTGGGATCGTGCGTGAGGCTTCGGTTTGTAAGACGGGAGGGAAGGGGTTTTCGAGGGATTGTGAACGGTCGTGGATAGGTTGGAAGGAGTTACTTCTAGTCCGTCGCTTTGGAGGCGGCATGTAAACTGCGGAGGCTGGACCAGGTCTGGCTGGAGAAGACAGGCGTTAAGGGGTTGATTTGGTTGGTTTTGCACCAGGTGTATATCTGTGGTATTGTTAAGGACCTTTGTCTCGTTATGTTCCCGTGAGGACACACCTTATCTTACATGATGCCAGAAATTTACAGGCCGATTACGAAACCTACACCTAGCGATAGCTAGTTTAGACTTGCCCGGCTAATGCTCTGGTGGTACGCGCCCTCGAAAACTCGGTTGAAGGTTGCCAATAAGATACATTAAGCCGTACTGGTAGGCACGGAAAAGTGCCATTGCCTGCAGAGCCGGTTGCGTGAAGAGTATCATTAATGGGCGAAGGAGACTCTTAATGATGAGTTTCTTCATTGAGTGATCTGGTCCTTGCCATTTGGTGTGAAGTTCTTCATTGCCGGTCCACTTTTTGAGTTTTACTGTTTTCTTGGCCAGGATGGCGGGAGCAAAAGTCTCTTTGAGCAGGAAGACGTACGCTAATTGGACGGCGAGATCGAAGATAGAGGTCGCCCAGAATACCTACCTCCAAGTCGTAAACTGGGTCAGGTAGCCTCCCATGATCGGCGTAACGGCCGGTGACAGGAAAGGCATCAGGCTATAGATGGCAGTAGCCGCCCCGCGATCTCCTGCTATGAAACAGTCGCTCAGGATGCCTCCACCAATAGCCTGCGGTGCACTCCCGCTAATACCGCTGAGGAACCTGAAGGCCATCATTTGCTGCTTCGTCTTCGCGAAGCCGCACACGGTGTTGAAGAGAAGAAAGATTAGATTCGCAATTTGCAGAACTTGCATGCGACTAAGGACTTCTGACATGGGACCCCAGATAAAAGGCCCGATGGCGAATGCTAGGAGGAAGATCGACATGATAAGGAATTGCTCGATGTCGGATTTGATATTAAACTCTTCAGATATGATATCGAGTGCTGGCGCAACCATTGTTGACGCCATGGGTGCGATGAACGCGAACATTGCCACCAGTATTGTCGAGGCCCAGCGTCGATACCGAGGCCAATTATGTGGATTTGCCGGATCGTCAAGCGACTCCCACGTCATAAGGTTTGGATCTCCGATTAATCTGCCGCTTAGAGAATGGGCTAATTTAATGGGCGCTACTTTGAGGGTGTGCCCGGAAGTTGGCTTCACTAAGCTTTGTTGTTTATCAGCATTTGGAGTCCACAAAGAGTTCGTCAAAGTCCGTGGTATCTGAGTGTAGGTGACCGGAATGTTGGATAAGAGAACTTGTTCGAAGCTAGCGTCGTTCACTACTCCGTAGCCAGTATCTTGGCTGAAATGGCTGACAGCGTCTTCAAAGTTGTACTCTGAGTCCGTGTCGCAGGCGTAGTCGGAGTCGTCGATGTAAGCTTCTATATAGTGAAGCCGTAA
The DNA here is from genome assembly GCA_022813125.1 of Septoriella neoarundinis. NCBI lineage: Eukaryota > Fungi > Ascomycota > Dothideomycetes > Pleosporales > Phaeosphaeriaceae > Septoriella > Septoriella neoarundinis. The sequence continues at coordinate 5,772 of JAKLND010000176.1, read as the reverse complement.
CACGTCATCTATTCTCAGTTCACTGGGAATGTTTAACTCAGGAAGCGTGTACTGCAGAGAGTCTCTCGGAAGTCGACCATCGAACGCGTTACTTTCAATGTCAGACGGATCATTTCTCGAATCCGTAGTTGAAGACATGATATGGTTTCCCTCCATTGAAAGGACAGAATAGAATAAAAATGGAAACACCTAAGGTCACCAGAGCGAGAGTGATTGCGTGATTGCTACCGTTAATGAGGCGGCCATTAGCCGACATTAATACTATTTGTTTCACCGCTGGCTCGCTCCTTGTGAGTGGTCGATGCGATTTAGCTGTCATTGCGCTATGACAAGTGGCTTGCACCGTCCCGTGCCCATTTGCTCAGCCAGTATCGCGCGTCCATCGGCTGAACTATGTGCACAATTTTAGCCAGCAAGAGAAAGCATGCACTGCGCACCAGGTGTCCACAGATATTTCTGTGGGGGTATAAGGCTTGTTCCAGAGCTGCAGGGCAGATGGCAGTGCCAAATGACTTCAACCATAGACGGTGTGAGATCAAGAAGTGAGGTTACGTCTTCCGGTGGCGGAGCGCCTCGCCGAGCTCGTGCCGAGCGCCTGCCGAGCCACTTCGTCTCTTGGGCGCTGGACTCTTCCTCAGCAGCATCGCAACATTTGGCAACACCGCGTAACGCGATGCATGCCAGCCCATACCGATATCGGCGACAGAAACCATTAGGGAACTAAATTAATACATGGAAGAGCGAGTATGCGCTTTCTTGGGCGTATACCCGCTGACAGGAACAGCCGCCGGAAGCTCCTCTACCATTGGGTCACTGGAACGACCCCTTCCGGCAAGAATATTGGCTATGAGCATCTGAGGCATAAGGGGTGGTTGAAGTTCTGGGTTCTGGCTATCACGTGCTTATCTTCCTCTCTTGACTGCGGGTTGCTATACCTGGAGTCTATCTCAAACCCTATTACGGTGATCAGGTATAGTGACCCGCACGATCTGTATCCCATCAGGGTGCTAGCCCGGGCGTGCAGCGAGACTAGCGTTTCTCTAGAAGGCTATGCATGGATGTACTAGGCCAGTTTTCGCAAGTCGACGAATGATGTACACTAAACTTTGTCACTACCACGCAAGACGTTTCTCGGCCATGGCTACAGGACAAACTAGACCCGCTTGCCATATGTCGCGCGGACAGTTCCGCGCTGTTAAAGTATATCTCTCTGCGCTAGGTAGGCGCAGCATTCGACTGCTGCCACTCGCTGTAAGACCGGTTTACATGCAGCCACAATGTCATCTGATTTCTAGAAGGTGACGAAGCTCGTATGCAGTGCCATCGGAAGAGTTGTGAAATTAACGGCAGCGGTACGATGACTCCATCTTTAGTAACAACAATTAGTGAGATAATGCTGAGGAAGCTTTCACTGCGCCAGCTTGCTTATTTGCCTCCATTTACCGGGTGATAATCCCTTCGACCCCGAGAGACGGTCGAGATGAAGGTGAGAAAGGTACAAGAGTAAGGACCACCGCATTCCGCAGAAGACTTCAACTCATCAAAGTCAATGGACCAACGCATTTAATCTCTCGTTACCTACAGTCGCTACACTTGACGCGCTTACTCTCGCTACTTATCTTGATCGCAGATTTCATATATTCACTGACCAAAATCTCACCGATAACCATCATGTTCGCGCTCTTTCGCCGCCTGAGCTTTCAGAATCGTTCTGAGGCTCCGCGCATTCTTGTCTGTCCCTCGGGCTTCAAGCAGTCTCTCGACCCAAACACAGCAGCCGACTGTATTGAAGCTGGCATTAGACGAGTCATGCCTCACGCAGCGATCGACAAAGCTCCCTTGGGCGATAGCGGAGAAGGCTTCACCAAAGCACTCGTTACATCTACTAGTGGGACACCTCACCAGCTCGAGGTGGTGGGTCCCGTTGGAGACATGGTGAAGTCACACTTCGGCTTTCTAGGCGGTGAGCAAGACGGTACAGCAGTCATCGAAATGGCGGCTGCTGCGGGCTTGAGCCGTGTGCCCAGGGACAAAAGAAACCCACTATACACTACGACATACGGTGTCGGACAGCTAATCGTTGCAGCGCTTGATGCCGGCGCCGAACACATTTTACTGGGCTGCGGCGACTCCGGCACCTGTGATGGAGGCGTTGGCATGGCGTAAGCGCTGGGCGTACGCTTCTACAACGCTAACGGCAGTCTTGTGCCAAATGCTTCCGGTGGCAAGGCACTTGCGAAATTGTCGCATGTCGACCTGGCCGATCTACACCCGCGTCTCGCAGAAGTCACAATCGACGCCGCAGTCAACTGGCATAACGTCCTCTGCGGCCCTAGGGGCGTCGCGCGCGTCTTCGGACCTCAGAAAGGCGCTTCTTGTGCTGAAGTCGAACACCTCGCTTACGCGATGGATCGCATCGGCTCTATAGTTGAATCAGTGTTGGGCGACAACATCTCGCTTTCGCCTGGCAGCGGTGCGTCAGGCGGACTGGGAGCAGGGGTCCGTCTCATCGGCGCTACACTGCACTCGCGCTACGATATCATCATGCGCTTCCTGGACATTGACTCTCTAATCGCCGGGTGCAATCTCATCGTGACCGCTGAGGGCGGCATTGACTATCAAACGCCGCGCGGCAAGATTCCGAGCGAAGTTGCGCGAAGAGCGCGCATCCACGGTATGCCTGTCGTGGTATTGGCGGGGACCATTGGCGAAGGAGCCGTTGTCAACTACGATGCTGGGATTTACGCTTATGCTAGCATTGTACAAGGGCCAACGACACTTGAGAATGCCATCGAGGAAGCAGAGAGGTTGCTGGCTAACGCTGCAGAGAGTACGATTCGTATGATTTTGATCGGATGGATTATTGGACGGGCTATTGCGACGCCAAAAAGAGGCAGGAAAGACACTTGCAGTCCCTAATATCACTGAAGTGCATGCTGTGAGTGCTACCAAGGTGCCCATGAAGGAGGCGGGGCCTGTTTGATCTGCTCGATGAATATGAGAAGGGCTGTGAAGATCTGAAGGAGTTAGTCTGTCGTGCTATTGTATTTTTTTCGGAGATTGTCTACGGCCATACTGATGAGATAATTCAACTTCTGAACATTCACCTTGCGTTTCGCGACAATTAAGGGCTCCTTTTCCCGAGACTGTCGCATGGAAGCCCTGCTGCTGGTGTTGAATATAGACAAGCTTTATTCACTGGGCATACTCAGTGAGAACACCGGAGGAGAGACGCACTTAGTGAGGAAATCACTATATGAGACGCATGCACTGTAAGCGCCACATGGTATATTCGGTAGGGCTGGTGAGTGCCAACAGTTGCGTGCAAGCCCCCGGCATAGCGGACTTGGCTGCGCCGGGGCTCTGCGTTTTTTGCTAAGTATCCAAGAAACTAGGGACTTGGTCTTCTTCGACGTCTGCCATCTCCGAACGCCTTTCTCACCTGCTATTGCAATCTGTGCAAGCCGTAGAGACACTGTTATTGTCCAGATCTCGTAATTCGCCGATGAAGGAATATGAAAGCGAGATGGGACATTCTGATGCCGCGGCGCAAAAACGACGACCCTCCCGCCCCTTGGACCATGCCATGAACGCCTGCTTCCAGTTATCCTTGGCTTGAGGTCATCTTGCCATGGCTTCTGCATGGCATTTCGCTTCCCAGAAATTAGCGTTCCTTCGCCGAAATTGGCTCTCTCTCAACCCAATTAGATCCATCAGATCCACGGACAACGGGTTTGCCACAGCAAATGCGTGATCCTGGCCAAAGCAACCCATGTTGAAAATCCCGCCTCTCCCATAATTGTGGGTGTCGGCAGCTCCGACGGCCTATAAGAAAGGCCAGGCAAACACTGGGTCACGGTAAGCCGCCAAGCTACGCTCTAACGATAGCCGCGTAGAGATAGGCTTAACCGCTACTTTTAAGCATAACCGCCCTAGCGAGTTTCGTTTGGATTTTTACTCTTTTTGGCCTAACTATTTCCCTACGTACCTAGACCTATAACCTAGAACTAGGGCTTTATACTATAGACGGGCCGATAACTAATAATAGTATTTATTACGAATAGGCTTAAAAAAGTCGGTAGATAGCTCGTACCTCTACCCGATAAATCTACTAATAGCCGCGATTAATAGCTGTCGAGGGCGTCCTTTCTACTAGCCGTAATAGGTAGGTACGCTAGTATAGGAAATTTAATTCGCTATTCCTCCTAGATATATAATAACTATAGCTTATAGTAGTTTATCCTATATTTGATAACTATTTTTCTTATCGCTATTCCCGTTCTTATACTCGAGATCGCTATTAGTTAAATATATCGTAGAGGTTCTATAATAGCTTATAATACTATATATTACCGCTTAAAGGTAACTAGACTTAATCTAATCTATATTAGCTTCGTTATCGGACTATATTTTACTATTAATCTTACCTAGATTATATCGTACTTCCGCCGGTCGTTTATTAGCTCTTTACCTTAGTAGGATAATACTACTAAATACTTTATAGAAAGCGTAGTTACGAACTATAATCCTATTCCTCTAGGCGAAGATAGGAATAATACTAGCTATATATAGTTCCCTAGTATTAGTATAGTATAAGTTATAGACGCTTATAGATTAAGTCTAGCTTTCTACTTAATAGAACGACTTCTAATATTTACTTTTAGTATCGAAATAACTAGATAGATAGTATTTACTTAGTTCTTAGTATAGATCTATATCTTTAGAGTATATATAGCTCTAAGTTAGTAGAGTAAGTTATATATAAGCTAACTAGTTATTATAGGATATAGGATTAACTAGAAAAGTCGTATACTAGACTATAGGTAAGTAGGTTATTATTATACGAAGTAGGCTCGACTAACTATAGATAGGCCTTCTAATCGTCGTTACTATTATTCTAGTAGAGCGATCTATATCTCTAGAAATAATAGGAGAAGGTATTAAGTATTTCTAGGCTACCTAGAGAAGCTCTAAGCTTACTAAAGGCGAAGTCTAGTAAACTACCTATAGCTAAGTCTTTTTTATAACTAGTATTAGTTTTAGGTACTTTACTTTATACGCCTCTTATAACCGTAAGTACTCTAATACTATCGTAGATATAATAGTAATTATAGGTAGTAATATTACGTTTAAGAATATCGCTACTTTCGCTATATATAGTATTATTAGATTTACGAGGATATTCCCTAGGCCCGATATATCCGATATCGGTAGATTTTCTACTAGCTTCTAGACCTTACCTATAGTAATCGAGTAAATACCTACTATAAACTTCTTTACTATTTTACTTTTCTTTATACTAATAACTTTTAGCTTCTCCTCTACTTTCGCTATACTTAATATAATTATTACTCTAACTATAGACTCTAGTATTAAGTACTCTCGTCCTATTATAATTATAGTACTTATCCTCCTCTCTCTCGCGCTTTCGCTACCTTACTATATAGAGTTTAGATACTAGTTATTAGATAGAGTCGACCTTTAGACTAATAACGTCGCGCTAGTATTCGTAGTCTAGACTAAATATATAATATCTACTATAGTATACTACTAGAGGGACGTTAAAGGCTAGGTTAGTAAAGTATCCTTTATCCTATACTAGATTACGTTTTTTACTAGATAGATCTTTAGCTATACTATTAGCTAAGGTATTAGCGCTTAGGCGGGTATATGTGATAGCCTTAGGCCACACTAAGGTGATGATGAATTTATTCCGCCCGGCGCTAAGCACCTAAAGGGCAACACACTATTTACATCCCAAAGTCTACATCC
>JAKLND010000175.1:0-40474 GCA_022813125.1 Septoriella neoarundinis | reverse complement strand
GTGCCGGATGTCGTGCGCCCGGCCCGTCGGGTTCACGGGCGTCTCGACGTGCACGACGTCGCCCGCGCCCAGGCCCGCGGCGTCCCAGCTGCTTTCGTCGAAGAGGTCGACGATCTTGCACTGCGTGAGTTTCTGGTAGATCGCCAGCACGCCGTGGCAGCCGTGGTAGCCGGCGCCGATGGCGACGACGCGCGGGTGGAGGTGGACGAGGAGGGCGTGGAAGGCGGCGAGGCCGGAGGCGTAGGTGAGGCAAGGCGCGCCGAGGAGCTGGGCGAGGATGGACTCGAGGCGCGTGGTGTTGGGGGCTGTGAGGCGGGAGTAGATGTGCGAGTCGGCGGGGGCGGGGGCGCTGGGGTCGCGGGCGGGGATGTCGAGGTCGTCGGTGGGGTGGAGGTCGGAGGGGTCGGAGGGGTAGCGGAAGGTGGTGGAGACGTGGAGGGCGGGGGCGACGTCGGTGGAGGCGTTGACGGGGTCGTCGCCGTGGATGGCGAGGGTTGCGAGGGAGTAGGGAGTGGAGGTGGAGGGGGGTGTTTGGGAGGGGATGTTGGGGTTGGTTGTTGGGTCGGCCATTGTGTTGGATATTCAAGTCTGGCTGAAGGAAATGATACAAGCTTGGGTATGAGCGTCTATATATAAAGAGAAAATGCAGTCTTCCGAACCAAAGGAAAGCCAGAAAGTCAATGGCGAGTGAGTAACGGGAAAATGTAGAGTGAGGTAATAGTCAGGGCAGCACGCAAGCCGACCCCGCCAAAGTCAAGGTGGGGCCCAAACGCCGATATCCGACAAGGCAGTCCATCAATAAACGCTTTGCGAACGTGCAGAACGCTGATGCTTTGCCTGACCCAGTTGGGGATGGGGAGCCGGCGGTTTGGACTCCTGCTCGAATGTCTTGTACAAAAGGTGCTTGCTCGCTGTCGTCGCACGCCCTACAGATGTCAATTGAAGGGGCGTCTTCGCAGTTATGGGGCTTTCCAGGCGCTATGCCGAAAGCAGCAGGACAGCGCGAGCAACAATGTTACTCGACTCTCTGTCGCTCGCTCAGATGCGTCTCTTCAACGTAATCATACGCCCTACAGTTGTCGCTGCGGGAAGGGCTTTGGCGAAATCGTCTCGGGCTGCGTGTCATGTCAGTGTCCGTGGAACAGCAATGTCTCGGTGCAATGACCCAGAGAAACATACCTTCTTCCGAATCAAAGCCCACAGTAATGTCATCGTGCTCCTGTGCATAGTCGAGTCCTTCAAGGTTGACGAAGCGTCTCCTTGCTTTTTCCTCCACACCTGGCTCGTCACCCTTCGAAACCGCAGCCGGCAGCGAGAATTTCGCGTCCACCATCTTGACCGCCCACTTCTTGTTCTTCCCGTCGCCTTTAACCGTCTCAAAAACGTCTGTCGACTTGATCTGGAAGCAAAGCATTTCTGCGTGGGCAAAGTCTTCCATGAAAGCCAGGAGTTGGGTGACGGTGTTCTGCGCATTTGCGACGATCTGCAGGCGAACTTTGGTCGCGGTCCGTTTGTGGTAGATAGGGACGACCATCCTGCGGCGCGAGATGGCGAGGGCGCTCGCGAGCCCGTCGTAGCGGACAGTGAAGCCCGTGATGGCGGTCTGAAAGTCGTGCAAGTCGTTCGGTGTGGCGAAGGTGAAGGTACGGATCGTTGGCATGCTTTGCGCGACCTTGTAGACGCCGGCTTCAGCGTCCGCGACGTTGTGGGGCGTATTGCGCGTGTCAATAGACATCGTCAAGTCGGCCTGCGGTTGGCGGAGGATTTGCACGGCTGGGGTCTCAGTACAGGGAAGGCGGAAGAGGAGTTCGCCTTTGTCTAGATTGAGGCGGTCGGTGATGCATCCGTGGTCGTGTCTTGCGATGATGCGTAGATTCTCTGACTCGACTGTGCTCGGAAGACGCGAGATCGAATCCTCGGTGAAGGTATTGGTCACTCCCAGCCTTTGCCATTGCATACCAGAAAGCTCGCCTTGTCCAGAAGAAGATCCATCAAGAGCATCGGCCATGGCCACAATGCTTAGACCGGTCAAAGCCATCTTGCCAATAATGGTCTCGTCTTGCCTCACATCTATTCCGTTCAAGGTGTTGTAAAAGGTCTGTCGGCTTTCCATGTCTTCAAATACAAGCAGCATGCGGTACTGCTTCCGTTCTTCTCGTGTCCTGATGACCATGGCTGTCGTCCCATGGGCGGCAGCGTCCGTAATAAATTCGAAGAACAAGGGGGCACCAACACAAAGCTCCTGGCTGAAGCTGCTCAAAGACTTGTGTCCAGACTCGGTGGCAACAGCAAGGCGGAAGCCCCTGTGCTTTCTACGCACAGTCCCGCCATGCTGCGAATCTTCGAGTCGCTCCCACACAAGCGCACGACAGTGCTTGACTTTGTCCTGCGGGAATGCGTTAGGGTTCGAGGAGTCCGCGTACTGCACTTCCACAAGCTTGACCTCGTGAATCTGCACCTCGCCCCTGTCAGGGCGCATGCTATGGTCGATGCGACGCGAGTACTCAACCAGATTCCACAATGAGCGGAAGTCGTGTTCGAAGAAGCGTACCGTAACATTCATGCCTCGGGGTAGGTTTATGGAGACTGCTAGTGAGCTGGCCTTCCAAGATACGTCTCCCCAAGTCAGATGGCTGGTGTTGCTTTGTCTAGGGGCTATCTTGAGATAGACGAGCTCGTTTTGGCTTGCGATTACCACCGTGCTTTGGTATTCGCGTCTTCCTCGCAAGACTGTCAATGTACAGGGAATCGACACGCGGTCTGTGTTCACGTCGTCGGTGTTCAGCGACAGATTGACTGTGGATCGCGTGTAATAGTGATAATCGGCCGAATCACCGAGCGGAAGTGTTTCTGAAGGTGAAGCAATGCGTCCGGGCGAATCGACTATCAAGGACCGCTGATCATCGGCCCCACCAAGTACGGCTGCCGCATCTGGTGTGAATCGCGGATATTCCAGCCAGATCTGAGTGTCTTGCCCTTGGATAAGCGACTGAGGTGGCGGCATGATATTGTTGCGCTGCATCGAATAGCTGAGCGATTTGAGATGGTCTTTGAGGATCTTGTAGTCCTGTCTTAATAATGTTTCCGCGGCGGATGGATTGCGCGCGTCGGGCGGAGTTGCCTCATCGTATCGCTCTAGAGGATCAGTGAGCATCCAGGAAGTCTTCGCCAGGTCAACGTGCGGCTGCAACAATAATTCGCGGTGCTCAGTCTCCCTTGATCTAGCCCGTTGTTGGAGCGCTGACTCGAGACCAATCTTGCCCCTCAGATACCACCAATACGCAGCTCGCAGCCACATTGGTGGTGTACACCTTTCAGCAGGCTGTTCTTTCTCTGCGGTCAATCTGAAGACGCCCTTCATATGTGCCACACGACCTGCGAAATCTTCAAACGCAGCTGCCGCGGCTACATTACTAGAAGACGGCGTCTGAGCTGGCGGAGTTGGTCTCATGAGAGAGGTTGTAGAGTGAGCAGAGCCGGGTCGTGAAGCCTCAGGGGGAACGAGGCTACCAGCTCGCGACCTTGAAGACAGCGTCTGCGTCGGCGGCTGACGTTGCACATTGAAGTAATCGTTCGGGCTGGGCCCACGTGCGTAAGGCGACACCGTAGGCACGCCAAGCTGAGACTGCGAGGAGCCGCTGTGTGCAGAGTCGTTGGGGTGGGCGGTCAGATGAGTTGAGGCCTTGGCAGGAGGCACGGCCTGTGGCGGAGAAGATGGCGAGACCGTCCTTGAAGGTGTCAAGTGTGGTGGTGGAGGCGGCCCCATGTCGACTGATCCCCTCTGCATGGGCTGGGGAACTATTCGGTCGTACGAATTGTCAGGTGAATGACTTCCTGTCGGCGGAGCAAACCTGTTCAGACTGACATTAGATCCGTTGGGTCGGGAAAAAATCGTCGGTTGCTGTTGGGTAGTCATTGGCGTATCGAAGAGCCGATCACGGAGTGGAGATGGGTCGCGATTGTCAGTCGCACCGCGTGATGCAGCCGCAGCACGAGACGCTGGCAAAGGTCTAGCAATGGACGGTGACAAGTTCTCGCTGTCTGCCGAGTACGCTGCTTTCATGTAGCTGGGTTGTTCTAGTGAACGACCGGAGCGCTGCGGCTCATCCGAATGCAACGCTGTATTGTGACTTTGGCGTGCTTGTCTGGGCCCTTGTGGAACCATATAGCTCGTCTGGTTATTCTGAAACCTTGACGTCGCGGTTGCGTCCTCCAGTGGCGCAGAAATGGTGACTCGCTCGGTTTGGTCGGGTTCGAGGTAATTAAGACTTGGCTCGCGGAGTCTCTGTACCACAGATTCCACACTGCTTTTCTCTTCCATCTTGATTGGCCTCGAAGGCGATGCTTCTCTTGAACGCGAATTAAGATATTTCGGGTCGGCGAATGGAGACTTAGCACCTTGTCTAGGCGCTGATATCAGAGGAACCTGTTGAACCTGACTTCCTGCAGAACCAACAGACACCTCCCTTGAATGCCGCTTGATGTACTTGACATCGGCGAATGGAGACGGACTGTCAACTGATGCGTCCGACTGCGGGGACGGCAAATCTACAGATGGTAGTGTAGGCTCACGATCTACAGCATTCACTGGGGGCGTTGCCGCCGCTTCAGCGCGATCAGTCGCTGTCGCAGCGGCGTGCACACCAAGGGTAAGATCGTCGCTATCCTGAAAATCGAAAGGCTCAATCATTGCGCTAGCTCTTCGCAGTGCCATGCCCTCGCCTTCCCTCATGTCGTGTTGTTTCTTTGCGACCAGAGTGTGAGGATCTCGCGGGGTTGGAGAAACCCTCAATTGGCCGGTCGCGCCTGGATTTTGTGGTTGCGGATCAAGTCTGTCGTTCATCATTTGTGGTAACGACGGCAATGCTGGAGGACTGTCGCTTTCACTTATTGGGCTCCAAGCCTCGTCTTCATGGCTAAATCCTGTAGGCGCCCGGCTGATTCCTATCCTTGGAGGCAGCGGCTCTTGTCCGTTTACGTCGAAGCGATTGTGGTCCGGGGGCGGTGATACGCCGCTTTGTGGAGATATAGTTGCCCCTCCTATCGGTGGCAGCCTGGGTGCTTCTGAAGATTGCTGTGTCGGCATAGGCGGTCGACCTCCTTGGATAACCGAGCGGTTCCACGCAGCACTCGCCTTCCGCGCCGCGACATCGCTCGGCGGATCCATCGTCTCATCTCCTCCGTGTCCAATGATCTCCGGCACCGTCTTCGCAAATCCCACGGTCAATCCCTCTTTCCTTCTACTCTTCCTCCACCCGTTGACATTGCGCGAATCGTCCGGGGGTAACACGCCCGCTTGCCGCACATCATCCGGGTCCAGCCAGCGCTGTGCGATCGAGACGTCGAGCCTGGGCTTGTTGGCAGCAGCACGGTCGACAGAAGGCTTCAGGAAGGCGTCGACGTCCTCCTGCGAGTTCGCGTGCTTGTTCTTCTTGCCCGTGACGGCGTCCGCGACCCCTTTGACGTCGTCCGAATGCTTCAATATCTTCCCCCACTTGCTCTTGAATCGCGACCGGCCGCTCCCTTTGCTGTCGTCCTCGGCCATGCTCGCCCACGTGCGGGACGGTTGCGGTCAGGTCAGCACCTCAGCTGAGCGCGTCGGGGATTGAGGAGGGTCTGCAGGTTTCACAGGGCCACGCGAGGCAGGAGCAGCGTGCGTCCACGGGCGTTTGTCGTTGGATGTTGGAAATGCGCAAGGCGGGACTCAGCGCCTTCGTGCAGGCGCTGCGTGCTCGCTCCGGGCCTTCACAGGTGCATGGGCGGGCGGCGTGCGTGGCCGTGAAACACGTCGGATGCAGCCGTTCGCATGCTAAAGCCGCGGATTAGGGTTTGGGGAGGGTCCAGGGTGAAACGCTGGGTCTGACGCGGGGTGCGGTGTGTGGATGGTGGGGGAGGGCGGCGGCTTTGAGGAAACAGCTGTCTTCACGCCCTGACGGAGAGGCGCCCGAAATAGCGCACGCGACCCGTATTGCTGCTGCCGGCATTCGTATTTGCGGAGAGCCTGCAATATCGCCCATGATGGCATCGGCATGTTGCTGCAGGCTATGTCAGGAGCGTGATCGACGTTTACAGGAACCGGTCAAGCTCTCTAGCCCAGCATGCTTTACGTTGAGGCATGCGTGGCACGCTCGCACCCACCATTGACCAGGGTCTGACCTCTGCTCGAGGATGCATGCACGATATGAATGCAAGTGAGAATCAATACGAAAACCGCAATAGCTCTACATGGCCGCGAAAGCCTCGCACCAGTGGAACGGCAGAGCATCAAATATTCAGCTGCAGGCGGGTCGCTGGTGGCGGGGTTGCTCAAGCTGGAGGTTGGCTTTCCCCCGTCCAGAGCTCAACCAGTGCACCCAAATCATGTGCAGTTGATATTACAGTACGAAATATCATGACAGGATAATTACAGCACGTGATAGAAGTCGTCAATATCACAGGAATGTAAGAATCGAAACTCCGAAATGAAAAATCTGCATCAGGCTGCGTGCATTCTAAGGACTCGGTACCAGTCAGCCAGCTATAGGCTCTCAGCACTCTTCGCTAACAATGCAAAGACAAGCAGCTTTTCTCTCGAATCGTGTCTCGTTCTTTTTGCGCTTAAGCCTGGCCGGCAGAGGCGATGGTGGGAACACCCTCACGGTACTTGATGGCACCGCTGGAAGAGCCGCAAGCCTCGATGGACTTGACGACGCCAACGGAGGCCTCGTCAGAGACCTGGCCGAAGACGACGTGGCGGCCGTCGAGCCAAGAGGTGACGACGGTGGTGATGAAGAACTGGGAGCCGTTGCTACAGAATTGTTAGTGATGATGTCTTGCCATGTGGGGCTGACGCGGCAGTTCGACATACGTGTTGGGGCCGGCGTTGGCCATGGAGAGCAGGAAGGGCTTGTTGTGGGTGAGCTTGAAGTTCTCGTCGGCGAACTTCTCGCCGTAGATGGACTTGCCACCAGTGCCCTGTAACGGAATGGTCAGTACTCTGACCGCTCGCAGCTGAAGGTATGGGATCTGCTCTTACGTTGCCACGGGTGAAGTCACCACCCTGGAGCATGAACTCGGGGATGACACGGTGGAACTTGGAGCCGGCGTAGCCGAAGCCCTTCTCGTTGGTGCAGAGGGCACGGAAGTTCTCAACGGTCTTGGGGACGACGTCGTCGAAGAGCTCGAAGTTGATGCGGCCGCTGCGGGCTGTGAGGGAATGCGAGTCAGCTTGAGGTCCATTGGGAAGCGAGCTTGCAGCTGCGGCTCGCCGACGATGCTGGTGATGGCTCGATGGATGGCGCAGTCCGGACAGACGATGCGGTTGATGAAGGTGATGGTGGGGTGTACTCACGGGCAATGGTGTCGTCCCTGGAGGTGACCTTGCCGCTCATGTCGGCCTTGAGCTCAGGGCCAGTCCACTGGCAGTCGAAGTAGGTCTTGATAGTCATGGTGGCGGAGGATGCGTGGAAGTTGCGGGTGAAGGTCTGTTGGAATGGAGTGGTGGTGCGGAGGGAGGATTTGGTGAGAGCAGCTCTGGTGAACATTTTCAAATGGAGGGGCGAAGGAAAGGTACCCCGCCGTCTGCCCCACCACATAACAAACGTCAGTTCTCGGGCTTTCCTTGCTGCGGCGGGCCAGCCAGCCAGCTCCGAAGCTGGCCGAAGGTGGCTTGGCGGGCGAGAGGGCGCGCAGCTGCGTGTGCGCGGTGGTGCTGCATGGCCGGCCTGCAGGAAGCCATTGGGCTGGCCGCGCGCCGCGGGCTCGCTGCAATGCACACACGGCTGATGGCCAGCTGGAATGGAGGAGGGTGTTGGGGATGCTGATGCCGATGCCGATGGGATGCAATGGCCGGGTGCGCGGGCGGTACTCACGTGCTATATGGTACAGATGAAGGTAGTTTCTGCGCGCAAGGGGCGGTCAGCGAGGGCCGGGCGAGTGGCGATGAGCGCGGGCGCGCATGCGCTCAGAATTGAGTACATACATTAATACAATGGACAACTGGCGAGTCCGATGGGCAAACTGATGAGAAGACTGGGTGTGGCGATGCTGAGGCGTGATATCAAAAGAATCGGGCTCTGCTGCTCTTGAAGCACTGCGCTGTTCAGGGTCCGGACCACGTACGGCTTCAACCGCCCTGTCGTCCAGGAGAACGCTCGCTCCAGGCGCCATAGAATCCCCAAGCTACATCACCATCACCGACATCACGCCGGCCGCTGGCTCCCGCCTGGCTACCCAGAACGGCTCCGATACTTGTTCCCTGCAACAGCATCACGACCTGACACAGTCGCAAACATGGATTGGAACGACCTCCGCAATCAGATGAGCAATCTCACCGTCTACGACCTCAAGGCCGGGGTTCGTAAGGTGCAGAATGGTAAGTTCGGTACGCCTCGCGCATGGTAGAGCCGATCCTAATCAAGCAACCAGCCGTCATGAACTACACGGAGATGGAGGCGAAGGTGCGAGAGGCGACCAACAATGAGCCTTGGGGAGCGTCATCGAGCATGATGCAGGAAATCGCAAACGGCACGCACAACTAGTACGTCCCTGCGCTGCGCGACCGGAGTGGTACTCGGCTGACATATGCCAGCCAACTTCTTAACGAAATCATGCCCATGATCTACAAGCGCTTCACCGAGAAATCCGCAGAAGAATGGCGCCAAATCTACAAAGCGCTCCAGCTCATGGAGTTCCTGGTCAAGAACGGTTCGGAACGTGTGATCGACGATGCTCGCTCACACTTGTCACTTCTCAAAATGCTCAGGCAATTCCATTACATCGATCAGAACGGCAAAGATCAGGGCATCAATGTGCGCAACCGTAGCAAAGAGCTTACGGATCTTCTGAGCGATGTGGACAAGATTCGCCAGGAGAGAAAGAAGGCAAAGGCGACCAAGCACAAATACGGTGGTGTTGAGGGTGGTGTTGGCTTGGGCGGATCAGGCTTTTCCAGCACCGGATCCGGAAGATATGGCGGTTTCGGCAGCGAGAGTGCGGCTGCGTACTCAGGAGGATACGGTGGCTCGACCCGAGGTGTTTACGGCGACGGAGGTGGCTTTGGCGGTGAAAGCCACGAGGACTACGATGAGTCAGGTCGCAGGGGAGGCGCAGAGCGTTTCGACGAGTACGACGAATATGATGATGGCGGAGCTCAAGCTGCACCCGGCAGAAGACGGGGAGATGCTTCTTCGTCAAGGCCCAAACCCACACCAAAGAAAGCCGAAGCTCCCAAGCCTAAAGAGCCTGAAGTGGATCTGTTCGACTTCGGCGACGACGAACCTGCTGCGGCTCCTGCTCCCGTGATGGCCGCAACCTCCTCCTCAACCGCCGCACTCCAGCCTCCTGCAGCAGCGCCCGCGCCAGCAGATGATGATGATTTCGATGACTTCCAATCTGCTGCTCCTGCGGCAGCGCCAGCCACAGCTGCTCCCACTTCTACCATCCCTAAGCCAAACTACTCGTCCTTCAGCATGGCGGCACCAACAGCATCTCCGAGTGCTTCTACGCAATACGCGCAGCCGGCACCCCAGCAAGGTTCTCAAAAAGCAGACTTCAGCAACCTCTTCGCGACTCGCTCACCGGCAGGGTCGTCGGCTTTCGCTCCACCTCCTCAGCAACAACAGCAAGCACAGGCGACTGGCTACCAACCTTCCGGACCGAACTACTTCACTTCCGTGCAGACTGCGCCATCTGCTTCCCCCGCAGCTAGCACGCCGGCCTCAGGTATCACCTCGCCTCAGATTGGCGCGCAGCCCGCGAAGAAACCAGCGGGTGGTGATGCCTTTGCCAACCTGCTCTCTGGATCTGGCATGAAGAAGAACGCTGCGCCCGCCAAGGGCTTGACGATGGCAGACATGGCGAAGCAGAAGAGTCAAGCGGGCCTTTACGGTGCCAACGCTGCTCCGGCGGGTAACTCAGCGCCCGCCAACGGCAGTGCGAAGCCCAAGACCGGAAGCGCAATGGACGACCTGCTGGGTTGAAAGTGTACTCTTACATGCGAGGCGTTAGGACTTGTCAGAACATCTGGAGCGTACTAGAAATCTAAAGCACGTCCCTTTCCTGAAAATGTGAAATGACTTTCAAAGTGAAGTTTCCAATGCGCCCAGTCGTCAAATATCACGTGAATCATTGAGCTCGGATCATCCCGAAATGCGGACGTTCCCGCAACCGCAAGTCTTGGCCAAGCCAGGCACGACCCGCACACGAAATTGACGAAGCGGGCAGCGCGGCAGCACGACTTCGAACTTTCTGCGACGACCTCCTACGACGGCGACGAAGCCCCCGAAAACGATCCTCCGATACCACCAACCGCCGATCAGACAAAATGGGTAACGCGTAAGCCTCTCTCTGAGCCGCTCGCAACAGCGCGACGAACTACGCCTCGGGATGTGAAGAGAACGGAAGTGCTGATGGGATATCTTCTTACAGACGTGGTGGTGTTTCCGGCACCAAGCTGAAGATGACTCTGGGTCTGCCTGTGTACGTTCCGCCCACGATATCAATCGCCCCCGAGAGAGAAAGCTAGAATGGACGGCGCGAGGAGGAGCGAGCCGATGGCGATCGGGGGACTTTCTTGGAATTGAAGGAAATATCGCAGAGAGCAAGGAATGTCTGACAAGTGTGCTACAGCGGTGCGGTCATGAACTGCTGCGACAACTCCGGCGCCCGTAACCTCTACATCATCTCCGTCAAGGGTGTTGGTGCGCGCCTCAACCGTCTCCCGGCCGCCGGTGCCGGTGACATGGTCATGGCCACCGTCAAGAAGGGAAAGCCTGAGCTCAGGAAGAAGGTCATGCCCGCCGTCGTCGTCCGCCAGAGCAAGCCCTGGAGGAGAGCGGACGGTATCTACCTTTACTTCGAGGACAACGCTGGTGTGGTGAGTAGCGCCTGGCAAATTATCAGTCTGCGACATGGTGGGCAGGAATGCTGACTGGGTGTGCGCAGATCGTCAACCCCAAGGGTGAGATGAAGGGCTCGGCCATCACTGGCCCCGTCGCCAAGGAGGCTGCTGAGCTTTGGCCCGTAAGCAATCATCCTTTTTTCCAATCGAGTGTGCAAATGCTGACATGCTATCTAGCGTATTGCCTCCAACTCCGGTGTTGTCATGTAAGCGGTTGTCTTCTTCGGGAAACGGTGCATATGGGAGGAGTAAGAGCGGCTTTTTACGCGCAGGCTAGCTCAATGATACCGTGTCAGAAGGCACTTCCTTCCAGTCAATTTCTTCTTCACTGGCTGTCAGCAAATCTCGCATGGTTTTCGGAACTCTTGGGAATGTCAGAAAACCGGGCGGGCATCGCAATGCCCTTACAAGCTGTGGTGTTCGTCCGCTCCCTTGGCTCGCCCAACCTCCACCAACACGTGGAACAAAACAATCGGGACTGCGGATACAGCAAAATGTCCGGTTGTCTACGCGAGGGTGATCAATCAGATCTGCGTACAAGAATACTAGGGTTGATTCAATCGAGTTGCCTGATTGCCTTTCAAAATCGCTTTTGTTCAACGTCAAGACCGCGCAATCATTCACAGACACAGTGATAATTGTCTCTTACCTAGCTTCGCCGGCTGCTATGACATATGCCCCTTCAAACAAAGCAAAGCCATGTCGAAGCCATCCCGCCGATGCATACGCTATACGACTCCTACTGGACTACTGCACTAACCTGCCCTGCACAGTCGAATCGACGGGAACAAACGAACCCGTATCTAGACTATTGATCCTCCTGTGTTGACGCGTACGAGAAGTCTTCTCACAAAATGAGCATAGCTGAACCGACTATATGTTGATCTCTCACGTCTGGCAAGGCAAGCGTCATGACATTTCTCGACTACGAGGGAAGGCCATTGGCCTTCCTCCGGGAGGCAACAACACACGGTCATCTATCGCTTCACATTCGACAAAAGATATCGTGTGGTTGCATCTCCCTAGCCTGTCATCGTGCACGTTCTCGGACGCGGATCTTCGAAAACAACCATCGGCACATGGAATTGGATAGAATGTCCGTTCTAGTTGCCGCTTCATAAGCTCAATAAGAACAACTTGGAACGATCACTGTTCAGCAATACCGATTTCGCCCCTCGATGTCTTGCGCCTGTCTGTATAGGATCCATGAAGCTTTCCATGGGATTCACACGTATATCTTTCCAGAACCAATAAGAGATTTTGTCTGCGTTCGAGAAGGCCACCGAAACGAAGTATGGAGATTCTTCTTGTTTGTGGCTGATATGTGCTGTCAGCATCAGAAAGCGGTGCTGTATGCGATGTTGGCGCTGCCAGCTGCTCGGTCTAATATTCTCATATGGTGGCCATGAGACGGATATTGAGACTCTTTGTACTCGATACGCATCAGGTACGCTTGCCTGCCTGAGCTCAAACGCTCGGTTGGGATTATTGCGATGCGGCGCAGTCCAGGAGGATACGCCGCACCGTGGATCTATTATGCGCGCGCGTGCGTAGCCGCTCGCCATGGTGACAAGGGCTGGATGGCGCAGGCGCTGTGCCAACGTTCGAAAATCGCTGGACTGGTGAAGAGCGAAAAAACCCCGCAAGGAAACAAATTCCATGAAGGTGAATCCCGGTTGATTGTTGGCATTATTGACCGCATGCTGCAAAGTAGATCGCGTGCTGCCCAACGATGGCGTGCTGCAAAACGTGTTCGAGAAGCGCAGCCACGGCAACAGCTTAATGATCCTGGCAGAAGAACATCATACCAAGAACCTAAAGCATACCACCAAGGCCAGCTCCACGTCCATACACTTGGCCTACGCGCTGCGATCACAACGATCACTGTTTCAGCGCCCTTGTCGTTGGACCCGACTTGCGAGCCTTCCGCCCTACCCGAGCAACCCAACAACAAGCTTTGTCCAAGCCCTTCGAGCGGGTGACGCAGCCACTGCCAGCCTTCCCAGGCACCGGATGTCGCGTGCTCAGTTGCCGTTTCCCGAATTTGCCCCCAGCCCTGCTGCGGAGGGTTTCCAACGTCTGACACCTTGCAAAATATCGCGCTCGAAGCATGGCGCACACAAACGCGTCCAGGGGTCAGGTGGCAACGAAGACCGATGTCTGTGAAGCACGCAACGCAGGCACAGGCGGGTTACGGCGTCTCGCGCCTCATATCGCGACCATGAGGCCCGTTGCAGAACCCGCCGAATCTCCTAGTCGTGTTTGGGGCCAAGGCGCAACGATTCAGGCCGGGGTCGGCTACGCGTCATACTGGTCTGCAGTTCCTCATTCTTAGCCCGAAGTCTTTCCCTGCTGCGATGCCGTTGGAGTCCGTCTCATCTGGTCGGTGATCCGAGTCTTTATTTTCCCTTCTATGTAGCATTTTCACCACCTGCGTTTTTCAACAATCGTGTTGACTTTTGCTGCGTTTTTAAACTTTCCAAGCCCCAAGCCCTATCCAACCGCCACGCCCCGTCATCTCCCACACTATCTTCCCCTCGCCAGCGGCTGGGCGGCAGCGCTGCACCAAGTCCACGCGTCCTTGAATTGCGCGAGGTTCATCTAGCTGAAAAGCCCAGCGGGGCAAGGTGGTGCGTTGTTGACCTGCCGGTATATCTACAGCGCGGATCCCCGGCCTTGGTTGCTAGTCAAAACCTGGAAGAAAGTGGTCACGCGACACCGCTATATCTTGAGTGCCGATCATCTGGCTGCCATTGGTGTCGTCACTAGTCGCCCGTAGCACTATTGAAGGCCTCTTGAGATTTGGAGCAACCGACTACATCTCCGGACTTTGTTGGATAATAACACCTTTTCGTGGCACCAACTGAGGTCAACTTTTTCTGGATGCCGGCATTTTCTATCGACAGTACTGGACTGAGGAGTATTGCGCACTCTGGAAGCACATAGCAAACCATGATCAGCATATTCTCTTTGCTAAGCGTGCTGTTGCACTTCTTCTTGGCCTTGCAACCCGCCGTCGGCGCGCCGACATTAGCAAAACGCGATGCCGACTTCGAGAGTGTCAACACACATCTGGACAAGAACTACAACAAGAAGAACGCCAAGCAAGTCGACAAGTACTTCCACGAGTCAACCTTCAACCAGCACTACGACGGCCGGTTCGGTTCCGCGTCACTCCAGGACGAGGACCGCCGCAGCCACCTCAGAGCTCTTATCCAGACTTGGTTGTCGTCTATGCATGACATCGGCATGGAGACATGGCTCGCACACGGAACGCTGCTCGGCTGGTACTGGAATCGCAAGATCATGCCGTGGGATGCGGACCTCGATGTGCAAATATCCGAGAAGTCCATGTCGCACCTGTCCGACTACTATAACATGACCGTGCACCACTACAAGCTGCCAGGCCTGGACGAAGGCCGTGACTACCTGCTGGAGATCAATCCGCGCTGGCGAAATGCAAGCACAGCCGACCGTACGAACCGCATTGACGGCCGCTGGGTCGACACGTCGAGCGGGCTATACATCGATATCACGACGCTGCGGCACAATGAAACCGCCGAGGCTGAGGGCATCGAGGGTGCGATGATGTGCAAGGACCTGCACAGCTATACGTACGAGCAGATATTTCCTCTACGCGAGACGGCGTTCGAGGGCGCGGCGGCCCGTGTGCCGTTTGCGTATGCGGATGTCTTGACGGAAGAATATGGCTCTGAATCCTTGAGCAAGACCGAGTACCATAATCACATATTCGACCCGGAAGCGATGGAGTGGCTGCCTGTTCACAAGGATGAGAATGAGACCTGAAGCTGGCACACACGTGATAGGTGTCCTACCGCGCAATCGAATGCGCCGGCGTACTGCACCCACAGGCTTCGTCGCCCGCGCATCAAGAGTTGTGACACGAAGTATGACGCCCAGACGAAATGAAGTTGCGCGCGCCTCTGAAGAGGCGTCATGAATTCCCAGATCTTCTGATTGGGAAAGCTTAAAGAGGTGTTTCGAATGAGTGCTTCTCCGACCTCGATTTTTCACTGAAACCAGCGCCTCGAGCCAGAGCCGGAGTGGGTGACTGTATGATGAAGGAGAGGGTGGAGATAAACCGGGAGCCTATGAGACGAGATCAGGTCTTGTCAACCACAAGCTATCCTTATCGACTCTCCTTGCCGTCTGGACAAGAGCCTTAGCCAATTGTCGGAGAATAGCGAACTCGCACGTCCAGCTCGAAACCAGGCGATGTTGGAGGTCAAAGCTGCGAGTCACGCCGCACGCACGTCTTAGTTCACCACGATGTAACTTGATACTCCTGGGTCCGTGTCGAGCATGAAGCTGCCATCGGAGGCAGATTCTTTATGAAGCTGTAGAGCCTAAAATGCAATCGGTGAGCCGAAGAAATTCGCGTTGCTTCACGTCCATATCGTACCTCATCAGCCATTTGGAGCAAATCCTCTCTGACTTGGGCAATTCCCTCAAATGCTCGAATTGATGTCGGGATACCCCTGTAGTCTTGGTGGTTGTCTCCTATTGGGCCATCATCATCAACCCCGTTCGCCACTATTTGGATGGAGTAGAAGCGTTCCAGTATGAATTACGTCGCCAGCCAGACAAGCACATCAGTCCAGGCCTTGCACATCAGCCTCACACGCTGCAGATCGAGCTTGCGAACCCTTCCTTGAACCATTCGCAAAAGAGCTTTGAAACTTTTGACTGTGAAGCGACACCTGAGCAAACACAAACGTTCTATGCGCAGACCTGCCAGCCATCCGAAAGAGTCTAAGCATGTCAACATCGGTGTTGCAGGACTGTGGCTGCACCCGTCTTCTACGAGGACCAGTTTCAGAATCTTCAACGCTTGCAATTCTTTCGTGGAATTGGTGTCAAGCGGCCGCATTCGCACGAAATGCTCGTTGATCGAAAAGGACACTAAGCCAGCTAGTATCGACGGCGGCCACATGGACAAGAGTCCATTATTGACCGGGTCCACTGCGCGATGTTTGTATGAGACATGATCATCTAATCCGCTCAGTCCAAATTCTACCACAGGATTCTCGGCTCTGGTAACGGCTGCGAGAAGAGGGGCCAGTGTTGGCGTAGCACCAGGTTCAAACGGAGGATCAGGAGTTCTGCACATTCCCTGTGATTAAAGGCCGTTCTCTTCCCGAAACTGATTGCGCAATCCCAGGGCAACCCTTGCCAGGCTTTGTAACCACGGCACATTGGTTTATGGAGATATGGTCTCGCAAGCAGGGCGACAATGACACCATGCGACTTCGATCTCCGCAAGATGGCTGCCCATAATCTCAAGTAGGGGATTGGAGAATGGCACGTCGATTGAAGGGCTCGCTTCGGTAAAAATGGCTGAAGAACTGTTCGTTTAGAGTAGTACCATGGGTCTTCAATGGGAACTAGCATAGCCAAGCTGTTGCTGCCACTATCCAGAAGACAGCCCATGTCTGGAGCATCCGGGTCGCTTCCGGGTTCGTAGGCTATACGAGGGTAAATCTCGATCTTCTTGGATTTCTTGAGCAGATGTGGACGTGCACTGACTTCCAAGAGCGCTGATAAGCTGTCATGATTGTCGAGATGTCAACGGATGACATAGCATCAATCGAGCGATGCATCTGAGCCATGTTGGCTTGCGTATCGTCACGTACGGCGAAATGACAGAAGATCGCTAGTCTGGAGGTGACTGATCAGAAAGTCCACCATCTCCGGCGGGAGTTTTCAAGAAGAGGCGCCATTGACCAAAATTACAAGGGCCAAATAGCCTGTGCCATGGCAGCATCTGAGTATCGCCGGATAACAAGCTATGATACGCTGGCTTGCATGTTGCTCGTGACAGCGGTGTTGTAAAAGTGATTGCATGCCTACTTCTCGTGCAAAGCAGTGTCCAGATGCCCGCCCCCGTAGGTCGTTTGAAGTTGTGCATGCCTGAGGCGCGAAACGTGGGGGCTGTCCCTGCTGTTTCAGGCAATGCGTCAGAACGCGAACTTCTCGCTGCGAGTCACTCGGAAGTATAGAAATACGGCCCGGCTTGATAGGACGTTCGTACGCCTTCACGAATCACATATCCACACAGTCAAAATGCCTGGACAACGAGGTCCCGTTCCAGTGCCGCTGCACAATGGCTCGCGCGACCTTACACTCGACATTCTCGAGACCCTGGAGCACAACGACCCCATCCAGAGCTCTACGACGTTCCCAGAAGTGTCCCAGGCCGATATCAAAGCTGCGCTTGATCGGTTAAAGAGCAGGTCTATGGTGGAGTACGATACGGCAGACAGCGAGGTTGTCGTTCTCACCGGCGAGGGCAAGCAGATCGCAGACGAGGGCAGCCATGAGTACAAGGTGTGGAAGGTTGTGAAGGACAGCGGCAAGGTGTCTCTGAAAGAGCTACCGGTATGGACCCGATCGCATCCATATGCGCAAACGTAAGGGATATGGTTTAGCTGATCAACAGCTGAAATAGTCGAAAGTCGCACCCGAATCGGCAAAGGTTGGCCAGGGCAATGCCTTCAAATTGAAATGGATTAAGAAGGAGGGTGACGACCTTGTGCCGGTCGCGGACACCGTCACAGACAGCACGCAGGAGATTCTCCAGCACGTTCAAACACACAACGCTGCCTCCGACCCGAAGCAGCTCAAGGACCTCCTCAAGCGCAAGCTTGTCACCACCCAAAAGAAGATCGCATACACAGTGCGCAAGGGACCGAAGTGGGCGAAGGAGATTCCAGTGGAGGTGACAGATCTGACTGCTGAGATGCTGGAAGACGGAAGCTGGAAGACTGCCAACTTCAAGCCCTACAACTTCAACGCTTTGGGCGCCTCACAGAGCGCTGGCGCTCTGCATCCCCTGAACAAGGTAAGGGAAGAGTTCAGGAAGATCTTCTTCAACTGGGATTTTGTTGAGATGCCTACGGCAAGGTACGTCAGACACATCGATCAACGCGCCATACTAGTTCATTGTACCTAACTCTATCTAGATTCGTTGACACCGGCTTCTGGAATTTCGATGCACTTTTCGTTCCTCAACAACACCCCGCTCGCGACCTCCAGGACACCTTCTACGTGTCAGATCCTCCCTCTGCCGGCCGACCAGGCCCTGACCCTGCGGCGGACAAAGCACTTGACGAGATGGAGGCAGACAGCAAGACCTTCTCAGCCGACAGCTCTAAGGGCTCGAAGTTGGACTATGAGCAGTACTACAAGAACGTTCGTGCTGTTCACCAGGATGGTGCTTTCGGCTCGATTGGCTACCGCTACCCCTTCAACGATTCGGAAACTGAGCGCCTTGTGCTTCGTACTCACACCACCGCTGTTTCGACATACTGCTTGCACCGCCTTGCCGCAAACCCGCGCCCCGCACGTTATTTCTCCATCGACCGTGTCTTCCGTAACGAAACTGTAGACGCGACCCACTTGGCTGAGTTCCACCAGATCGAGGGTGTCATCGCCGACTATGGCCTGACTTTGGGTGGTCTGATGGACTTCCTGGCATCTTTCTTCCGTAAGCTGGGCATCACCAACCTCCGCTTCAAGCCTGCCTACAACCCTTACACCGAGCCTTCAATGGAGGTCTTCGGTTTCCACACTGGCCTCGACAAGTGGGTCGAGATCGGCAACTCCGGTATGTTCAGGCCGGAGATGCTGTTGGCAATGGGTCTGCCTGAGGACCTCAGAGTCTACGGATTCGGTCTGAGTTTGGAACGTCCTACCATGATCAAGTATGGTGTGAGCAACATCCGCGAGTTGCTCGGTCACAAGGTGGATCTGGGATTCATCGAGTCCAACGCTGCCGTCCGTCTTGACAAGGACTAGTCGCACTCTGAGGTTGCCAGGATTGCCGAGGTTGTCAATTCGGGCTGGTCAGCTTTCCATTCCTAGCGAAGGTTAAGATAACGAGATGTGCGGTGAGTTAGATAAAATGTAGACGAGAAACACGCCTGGTTCATACATATCCGTTTCGCAACATGCAGCTTCTCTGGATAAGCCACGGGCTTTCACTTAGCTTTCCTTACTCATATATGGAGCGACATCATAATTATGAGGAATAATGCAGTTGGCGCAGAGACACAGACGTCATGTGACCCCGCGTTGCGATCTACGCGGGCGTTTCTGCCTAGCACGCGCTTATTCTACGATAAGATAAGATCGGTCTGCTTCCTTGTGGTCGCAGGACCCTTGCCTTGTGGCAACCCATCGCAAAGGTTTCTTTCTCGTGTGTACTCCTGTCAACGCCCTTTCACCAAGCTAGTACGCCACAATGACCGGCCGAAGGTCTGGCAACCGCATTCGCGGCCCTCAGTCTGCTCTCACAGACTTTCTGGCTGTGAGTTTCACCCGATTGATTGTGCTTTGGCGAGGAGCCGCCACTGACCCTGACAGGCGAACAACATTTCAGCCGCTCAGATTCGCGATGATTACGAGCGCCGTCGCCGCGATGCAGAGGTGAACGGAGAAGGGCCTTCGAATGGTGCCGAAGTGGCGGGCGCGGCGGAAGAAGAGGAGGTGGCGAGCGAGCAGCCGGAGTCGGAAGCGAACAAGAAGAAGCGCAAGCGCGATGAGAAGAAGGCCATCGATGAGATCAAGAACAAGAAGCAAGCAGAAAAGAAGGGCAAGGGCAAGGCAAAGAAGAAGCAGAAGAAGAAACACGGGTCCGACGACGACGATTCCGAGTACGAGAATGAGCTTGGCAACGAGATGTACAAGAAGGCGCGGCCGGCGCCTGGACAATTCGAGCACTGCGAGATCTGCAGCAAGCGCTTCACAGTCACGCCGTACAGCAAGACAGGCCCCGAGGGTGGTCTGCTCTGTACGCCCTGCGGCAAGGAGCTAGCCAAGGACGAGAAAGCGAACAAGAAGCCTGCGAACAAGCCCGCTGGTCGCAAGCGCCGCAAGTTGGAGAGTGATCGATTGGATGGATTCGCAGTTGGCGGCGCAAAATCACTCCAGCAGATATGCATCGAGACGGTTGCAAAGTATCACGACGACATTGAAGAGCTTGGAGACATGCCAGCGCCGATTGTCGAGCGGCTCAGCGAGATCTTTTCCAAGAAGCGCGTGCTCAAACCGAAGACCTTGCCTCTTTTCCTTCGTCCGGACCTTGAGGAGGTGATTCTACATGATGCTGCATATCTTGAGGTTGAAGACTACAAGCAAATCTTCGCAGTTGTGCCAAACGTGCGAAAGCTCGTTCTGGGCAACGCATGTCAGATGAAGGACGAAGCCATGGCATACATGCTAGACAAGTGTCATAACCTGCAGCATTTGCAGATGTACGCTCCAAATTTGGTGACTAACGCGATGTGGCAGCGGTATTTTGAAGCCGCGGGCGGAAAGCTACAGACAGTGAAGCTGAAGTGGCTGGACGCAGCTTTCGAGGACGATACTGTGCAGACCATGGCCACTCATTGCCCGGATCTTAGGCGGCTTAAATTGAAACTCTGTCGACGTATTGGCGAGCAAGCAGTCAATGCCATTGCCACGATGCCTCGACTTGAGCATCTGTCCCTTCAGATTGGCCGGGATATCTCCGCTGAGGTCATCGTCAACCTCGTAAAACAACGCGGAGAGAATTTGCGTACGCTGTCTCTTGAGAAGTTCTTGGATGCTGACGATACTGTATTGGAGACTATCCATGACCACTGTCATCGCCTTTCAAAACTGCGGGTTTCTGAGAACGACACTGCATCCAACGCTGGTTATACAAAGCTTTTCACCGAATGGAAGAACCCGCCTCTGTCCTTCGTGGATGTCAACGGCACCCGCGACGTCGATAATAACAATCCCGACGGTCCTGAGGAAGCCATTGGCGTGTCCAGCTCCGCTTTCAGGGCGTTGATGAAGCATTCTGGCTCTAACCTCAAGCACCTCGACATCTCTTCCTGCCGTCACATCGAGCTTGGCGCGTTCATCGATGTTTTCAACGGCGCAGAGTCATATCCTCTGCTTGAGCACATCAACGTCAGTTTCTGTAGTCGGGTTGACACGACCGTCGTTGCCGGCATCTTCAAGAGCTGTCCTTCTTTGAGGAAGCTAGTCGCTTTTGGTTGTTTCGACGTGGCAGATGTCGTGGTGCCGCGCAACATCGCGCTCATTGGCGTGCCGAGAGCGCAGGACGCCATCGAACAGTTCGGTGTAGGCATTGATGTCGATGAAGCTTTGGGTCGGATGATTGAAGTTGGGGCTTGAAAGATTGGCTCTCACGGCCTTGCGTTTTCGTTTGTGTTTGGTCTGTAACGGCGTTCGACGGAGTCAGATACCCCAGTGGCTCAGCGTCAAGGCACCAGTGGGTTCTTGATACAGGTGATCACAGGCACCTCAATGAAAGCATTCCTTGGACAGTTCTTTTCTTTTTCCTTCGCTTCTCTATTTCTCTGCTCCCTTGTTCGCCACCTTAGCAACAGCCTCTTCAGCCATTCTCTTCAGCATACGCACCACAATCATCTCCTTGCCTTCGGGACAAACCTTTCCAACATGCATCAGTGAATGACGGCTATCCGCTTAGGGGGATCGAAATCATGCGCTTTAGCCCTTGCGATCATGGATTCCACCGGTTTTGCATTGAGGCTCAGATGTTCGGCTATCTCCTTCGACTTAATTGCCCAGTCTGAATCAGAAAGCAATCGCGACGTGGCTTTTCTACGGCGCGATGTCGACAACTCTTGCCATTTTGAGAATAAGCAGCTCAATTTGACGACTACGATGGTCTATCAGGAACCGAAAGAAGAGGAAATGAGAAGTCTTACTGGAAAGCACGGGGCGAAGGATTGTCATGGTTGTGTATGTAACCTCGTGGTGACGTTCTCGGCCCATGCGGAGCTGGCGGAAGCTCTCCCCGAACTGCACACTCTTGTCTGTTCATAATTTGCACATTTGGACAGACATAGCAACGACATCAGCCTTGCTGCAGCAGATTTATCAACAGACATGGCGAGTTCGTCTAGTACCGCATATGGCACCTCGGCCGGCGCCCGAAGGTTTCTCGAGCATTGCGCGAGGAAGATGCTTGACGCGTTCGAAGCCCCTCGTGAACCCCTCAAGATCTCCCCGCTCTCTCCACACTTGCTCCAACTCCACCACAGCTCCCACTCGCCTCGGCTCAACGACAGGCAATCCTTGCGGCGACCCGGATGGCAGTTGGTTCCGAGATCCATGCGAGGGAATGGTAGGATTGGCAGCGACCAACAGATAAGTGGCGCTCCGCGTATGCTACATCTTTCCTTCAGACCTGCAGTTTCTCCTGCACCCATCCTACAATACCGACGTGTTAAGAAAGCAGCCCTGTTGTTCATTCTCAACTCCTGACTCTTTACTGACAATCTTCTCTCCATAACTCAATCACAGCTTGACCAACAATGACCGAGCTACCAAGGACATACAAGGCGTGCGTTTACGATGAGCCCGGCAAGATTTCGACCAAAGTTGTCGACCTCGACATGCCAGAGCCAGGGCCTGGCGAGGTTCTGATCAACCTGTCAGTCAATTCGGTCGCACTGTCCGCACTCACCCCGAACCAAGCTCACGAGTAAATTTCCAGCACCCACTCCGGCGTCTGCCACTCGGACCTAGGCATCATGACCAACCGCTGGGTCTCGCTGCCCGCTCCGACTCAGCCCGGACAAGTCGGCGGCCACGAAGGCATCGGGCACATCGTCAAGATGGGCGCCGCGACCGAGACCAGCGCAGTCAAAGTCGGCGACCGCGTCGGGATCAAGTGGCTCAGCGGCATCTGCGGCAGCTGCCCGCCCTGCCTGTCCGGCCACGACGGGCAATGCTTCGGCCAGAAGATCAGCGGATACTACACGCCTGGCACGTTCCAGCAGTATGTCGTCGGTCCGGCCAACTACGTCACTCCTGTTCCAGAGGGTCTGGATAGTGCTGCTGTTGCGCCTATGCTCTGCGCTGGTGTTACGGTTTACAGCGCGCTGAGGAAGTCGGGTGCGAAGAGCGGAGACTGGATCGCGCTGCTCGGCGCCGGTGGAGGAGTAAGTGTCCCAGAGATGCCAATAGCAGACCCAAATACTGATTACCCTCTTCGCTCAGCTGGGCCATCTCGCCGTGCAAATCGCCGCCCGCGGCATGGGCATGCGCGTCATCGGCATCGACGCCGGCAACAAGAAAGACCTCGTCCTCGAATGCGGCGCCGAAGTCTTCATCGACCACACGCAGGGCCAAGCCGAGGAAGAAGTCAAGAAGGCGACCGGCGGCCTGGGCGCGCAGGCCGTGCTGGTCCTGACGGCAGCGAACGCGGCCTACGCGTCCGGCATGGGCCTGCTGCGGTACGGCGGCACGCTGGTCGTCGTGGGTCTGCCGGAGGGCGAGATGAAGCCGATCGCGACGGCGTTCCCGTCGATCATCGTCGCGAAGGCGCTCAATATCGTTGGAGTGGCGGTGGGCGATCGCAGGGATGCGATTGAGACGCTGGCGTTTGCGGAGAGGGGTGTGGTGAAGACGCACTTCCGCACGGCGAAGATGGAGGAGTTGACGGCGGTGTTTGAGGAGATGGAGAGTCAGAAGTTGCAGGGTAGGGTGGTGCTTGATTTGAGGTAGGTGGGGTTGCGGGTGTGGGACCATGACCTTGATGAACAGAAGCGCTTTATGCTTGAGCCACGTGTGATAAGACGAGGCAGGCACATGAAGGAAACGTGGTCTGTCAGTCTATGATGAGAAACGATACATTGCCTTCGTGAAATCGCAATTCTCTATTAATTCTCTCAGCCACTGCTTCATTAACCTTGCTCGTTCTGATAAGGATCTGCCCGTAGAAGTCGACTCACGTGACTGCGCCCAGCACGTGATGAGTGTGGAGGGAGCCGCTGCATACAAGTCGCTGTGAATCCTAGGTAGGTACCGAGAGTTGAAGAAAAAACATTTGCAAATCCGTAAGATGCGACATGCCCTTGTCTCATCCACGGTGCCTATCTCCGCGTGCACTTTCTGCAATCTACAGTACTAATGGCAATTGAGTCCTCTAGTCCGTGCTCTCGTCATGATGAGAGCGCAGTACGCGACTCTCAGAAGCCCAGCGCTCCCCATGCCTCCAGCCTAGGTTGCCCACGTACATCGTGTTCAGCGACTTCGAAGCATCGGACGATGGAGCAGAAAACTCATGCACGGTCCTTGGAAGAATCACTCTAGACCAGATGGAATGACGTCCATGGTCGGGTGTCATCGCGGCAGCCCGCATGTTCGCGCCGAGCAGGGCGCATTTGGCGTCACGTGCTTTGGGGCGTGGAGGAGAGGTGGTTCGGTTTGGAGACTCCGCAGTCTCTCTCAACGCAGAGTGGAGCCCGCCTCTGCCACCAGCCGTGGGGGCGCTGTGGGCGCTGGTGCGGTCTGGCCTGCTGTAGCGAGGCATCACTATCGTAGCTAGACATCTAGTTGGGTGGTAAGTACCTCACCTTGTTACTATTACGATGTATTGCTGTGGGCGCCCGTCCGTGGTACGGCGTGCGTTGGCGTGCGCTTTTTCCGCCAGCCATGCACGTGTGTTGCCGGGATGCATGCACAGGCGGGAGCGGCTCAAGCGAAGTGACAGGCTCGCGCGCATCGTCAACGCACAGCGCGACGACATGTACGGCCTGACGATGGCGGTTTGAGGAATGGATGCGCGCGCACGTCGAAATTCGTGGGAGCAGGCGGGGCGTCCAGGCGCGGTGGCGGACTGGTTGGTGGCAGCGCAGCTCCGATGGGAAAGTGTGCGGGCGATCTGGAGGGGCGGTTGAGGCTGCGTCGGCGGCGATAAGCCTGCGCTACTGCCGCCAAACCACCACCTCGCCCATCGCCCATCGCCCGCCGGCCTGCACGGGTGGATTTTCAGGCACGTCAGATACCTGGCAGCGGAGGGCAATAGCTGTGGCGCGCGCAGGAGAAAGATACACCCGTCGCCTGCCTGCCTGCCTGCCTGCTTTGACTCTTCCTGTCGTCTCGTAAACACCGTCACTCCACCTCCTCCACCATCCCGCTTCACCGCCGCATCACCAACACTCGCGTCCGGCATTGCACCTCAGCAGTCTTACTCACCAGCCTCTCGCGTGCGCTGTCCAGCTGCAGCGTCGCGAGCCACCCACCTGCTTGCATTTTCTTCTCTTGCACAGCGCATTGCTTCGCTCGTTTCCATCTTGCATCTAATCGGCTTCTGATCCTACCACACCGTCGAGAACGTGCCATTGTGCACCATTGCAACATCTAGCCCGAACCTAATCTTCTCGGAAGCGGCCACTCTGCCACCATGGTAGTCGTCGACAAGCAGAACGTCCAGAGCGTCGAAGAGCGCAGGCTTAAGGAGGACCGCGATCGGACCAAGTACTGGAAGAAATATGGTCCTTACGTTGCCGAGAGGCAGTGGGCCACTGTCCGTGAGGACTACTCGTGAGTCGCCATTGGCCTCCCACAGCGTCACAAAATCCATCTAACGACATCACAGCGACAATGGCGACGCCTGGAGCCATTTCACCTACGACATGGCTCGCTCGAGGGCTTTCCGCTGGGGAGAAGACGGCATTGCTGGTGTGTCCGACACTCACGGCCGCATGAACATCGCCTTTTCTTTCTGGAACGAGAGGGAGTGAGTTTCTTTCCTTCTCCTGTGAGCGTACTCTTTGGCTAATACCTTCACAGCGGTCACATCAAGGAGCGTCTCTTCGGTCTGTCAAATCCCCAGGGAAACCACGGCGAGAGCATCAAGGAAGCCCACTTCCACACCGACAACACCCCCACCCACTCTTACATGAAATACCTCTACAAGCTTCCGCAGAAGGAGTTCCCTTACAAGAAGCTGGTCGAAGAGAACGCGAAGCGATCGCGGAAAGAGCACGAATACAACCTCATCGACACCGGCATTTTCGATGAGAGCCGGTACTGGGACTGCAACATTGAGACTGCGAAGGAGGCCGACGACCCCGAGGAGCTGCTCTTCCGCGTGACTTGCTACAACCGTGGTCCTGAGGCTGCCAAACTGCACGTCATTCCCCAGGTCTGGTTCCGCAACACCTGGGCGTGGGGCTACGACTCCTACAAGCCGAACATCAAGCAGGTGAACAACCTGACCTCGCACATCAGCCACAAAGATCTCGGTGAACGCTACTTCCAGTGTTCGCCTTCTCCCAACAGTTGCGGTCGTGACGAGGACATCGAGCCCGAGTTCCTTTTCACCGACAACGACACCAACTTCCAGGAACTCTGGGGCACCAAGAACCAGACTCCTTACGTCAAGGATGCTTTCCACAAGCGCATCGTCAAGGGCGACAAGAAGGCCTGCAACCCTCAAAAGACCGGAACCAAGAGCTGTGCATGGTACGCTTTCAACCAGGACGAGGGTGTTCCCCCTGGCGGCTGCGCCGTTGTGCGTTTCCGCATCTCCAAGAAGCAGGTCGAGGGATACATTGACGAGGAGGAGTTCGACGACATCATGGATCAACGTCTCGCTGAGGCCGACGAGTTTTACTGGAAGCTCAACCCCATGCCCATGGCTGACGACTTGCGCAACATTCAGCGCCAGGCACTGTCTGGCATGATGTGGTGCAAGCAGTACTACAACTTTGTGTGGGAGGAGTGGGCGAACGGTGACCCCGGCATGCCACCGCCTCCACCGGGCAGGAAAGCTATCCGCAACACCCAGTGGAAGCACATGCATTTGGACGATATCCTCTCGATGCCTGACTCCTGGGAGTACCCCTTCTTCGCCGCCTGGGACACAGCTTTCCACTGCATCCCCCTGGCAATCATCGACCCTGCTTTCGCGAAGAAGCAGCTGGACCTCTTCACACGCGAATGGTGCATGCACCCCAATGGACAAGTCGCCGCCTACGAATGGAACTTCGGCGACGTCAACCCGCCCGTCCACGCCTGGGCGACTTTCCGCACATTCAAGATTGAGCGCAAGATGTACGGAACAGAGGACCTTGACTTTCTCGAGCGTGTCTTCCAGAAGCTTTTGCTCAACTTCACGTGGTGGTGCAACCGCAAGGACTCCGAGGGAAAGAACGTCTTTGAGGGTGGCTTCTTGGGTCTGGACAACATTGGTCTTTTCAACCGTTCCGACCCTCTGCCTACTGGTGGCACTCTCGAGCAGGCTGACGCAACTGGCTGGATGGGCTTCTATTGTCTCAGTATGCTGAACATCTGCTTGGAGCTGGCCAAGCACCGTCGCATTTACGAGGACATGGCGTCCAAATTCTTCGAGCACTTCATCCTCATTTCCGATGCCATGACCTACCGCAAGGGTAGTGAGGCGAAGTCCCTTTGGAACGAGGAGGACGGCTTCTACTACGACGCCATTTCTTGGGGAGGTCCTTGGACTCACCAAATGAAATGCCGTTCTTTGGTCGGCTTGATCCCCCTGTTTGCGACGCTCACCCTTGAGCCGGAGATCGTTAACAGGCTTCCCGACTTCAAGAAGCGTCTGGACTGGTTCCTTGAGAACCGTCACGACATGGCTTCTCGCAACATTGCCAACATGAAAGTCCGTGGCAAGGACGACCGTCTCCTGCTTTCTCTGGTTGACAAGCGTCGCCTGGAGTCCATCCTCCACTACATGCTCAGTGAGGACGAGTTCCTCGCTCCCAATGGTATTCGCTCCCTTTCCAAGTATCACAAAGACCACCCGGTCGAGATGGACGTCAATGGCCAGAATTACAAGGTCGAGTACCTACCTGGTGACTCTGACAGCGGTCTCTTCGGCGGCAACAGCAACTGGCGTGGTCCCATCTGGATGGCACCTAATTTCCTTCTGGTCGAGTCTCTGCTTCGTTGCTATATGTTCTACGGCAACACCTTCAAGGTCGAATGCCCGACGGGCTCTGGCGACTTCATGCACTTGGGACATGTCGCGGAGGAGGTTCAGCACCGTCTGACCCACCTTATGGCCAGGGACGAGCACGGCCGTAGGGCAATCAACAACGGCAACGACATGCTGGACTTTGACGAGCACTGGAAGGACCACCCGTTCTTCTACGAGTTCTTCGACGGCGACACTGGCCGCGGCCTCGGCGCTTCCCACCAGTGCGGTTGGACGGGTCTGATCGCCAAGATCATCCACGACACAGGGTATGCAGTTCCAGTTACATCCTTAATATCCAATCACGCCTGCTAACAATGCAACCAGTATGAACTGCCGCCTCCCGCAAACCCCCCGCTCGCCCGCGGCCGCCGCCTCGCACTACTTCGACGACGTCTTCACGCGCCAGCGCCGCGCTTCCCTCTCCGGCACCCGCCGCAACAGCATCGCGCGCAGCATAACTCGCACGCGCTCAATCGGCGCCCGCAGCGACTGGACCAACGGTGGCGCCACTTCGGGTGCGCCCTCGAACGCCGGCGACGACGACGACGAGAACGCCGACGGCGCCCGCAGCCGCCAGTGGAGCATTTACAAGGAGGACCCGGCCGAGGCGAAGGTCGACAAGGACGATCCCATCAACAAGTACGTCCAGGACCAGCTGCAGCGCCTCAAGACCGACGACAGGAATGAATTCAGCGAGGAGATCTCTGCTTCGGGCGATGGAGCGGAGGAGAAGAGGGGTTTTAGGGAGTAGATTAGATTGAAGGGTGGGTTGGAATTGGTAGACCTAGAGTTGTCCCCAGGGATTTGCTGGGGAGGTGAAGATGGGATCCTGCGAGGGATACACACGTGGGTGACCTAGAAAGCATACATGCATAGAGACAGATTTGGGTTCTGAGTTTTTGCTTGACGTTGTTGTTTCTTTGCTGGTTGATTAGCCTACGAGATCATGAAGCAAGGAGTCCTTGTCCGTTCTTGGTTGCAGTCCATCAGTCAAGCTTGATTCTCGTTCGTGACTGCTCTTGATTCGTGTTCTCGTTGTTCGACGCGGTAGGAGCGGATGACTGATACGATACTGCGGATGTGCTGGTGAGTCTGATTGAGAACGGAGCCGACGGATAGGATGGGCTCTCCGTCATCCTTTCAAATGCGTTCACATCCCAGTTTGTTTTGGGGGCCGCTTGGGAGCCCTTGGTCCTTACGTATGCCGTGGTGGCATGTGCCTGTACCATGATTGAAGGCGAAGGTGGCAGTGTGTCCATGGATGATTAATCAATCGATCAATCAATCAATCAATAATCAATCAACCAATCAACCAGTCAAGACAAGCAGCAGCCAGACTGCACCGACCCCTTATCAGCCAATCAGATCATTCATTCACTCACTTACCGGGCTGCAAGTGAACCGCGAGCTCCATGATCTATATTCTGAATAATAATTCAAAAAGACTCGAATGCACCCCGTCTGCAGACACCCGCTAGCGCCCGCTCTCCGATGCCCAATCGTCTGTCGTCCGTACGTTCTTGAAGTGAATCAACGCATGCGATGAGCGCCAATTCCCCATCTGACGATCCAACAGCTTTCAGAGTACCGGATTCACTCCGCCGCCTACTCCGAACCCATTCGCGCCCCAAATGCAGTCTGAAACAGACGCCACAAAGCCAGCTCACCATTCTAGCTCGAGTTCGCAGCGAGAGAGATCTGACGAGCGAATCATCGGACCGCCCGCGGGCGACGCGACAGCTACTATGCAGTTCGGCACTAGACATCCGACCAACAGCGAAACGAAAACCTGGACAGAGCAGCTCAGTCGCGTCTCACGCTGATCGTCAGAGAATCTGCTTCCTGCGCCTGTCGGTACATGACTGATAACAGCACACCACCTCACGTTGTATGTACACACGTGCATCAGCACCCCTTGGCACCCCGATCCTACTACTCCCCTTCACTAGTTGTGCAGCTGCTTGCACACGCACCCCGTGCTCGTCTATGCACAGCCGTGCATGTACTATGAGCCGGGGCAGGGCGGCTATGGATCGGACGGCTCGCCTTGCGAGCTTGGGTGGGAAGGGGCCGCGCGTCGTCGCTGGGATGCCTTTCCGCACGTGATTACGGGATGCGTTGTGTTTGTGAGCAGCGTGGTCCTGAATGCAGGTTTCACGCAGAACGGGCATTTCGTTCTTTATGGTCGATCAATTCGAATCGATCAGAGACGTTGTTGACCGAGAGAGAGAAAAGGGAGAGTGTGACAAAGCAAGTGTTTCCTGACCGAAATAATTTCAGAGAATGCTACCTATTTCCATGATGATTCCCGAGTTCCTTGTCCGTACCCAAGGAAGGCGCCCGTCGTTTTGAATTCCGTCGTGATGCCTCGTTTCGTGTGCCATGTGAATTAAAACCCCCTTTGTGCCCGCCGGATTACCTTCTTCCGCCCCCCCTCCAAGCGGCGGGGACCATTTGAAACATTATCCCTGTTCCTCCGCGCGGGTGTTTCAAAGCAGAAAAAAGGACGCGGACTGCCAGAAAAAAAAAGTCGAACGTATGTTCATTAAGAGAAGAAGAAAGAGAGGTGTGGAAAAGCAAAGGCCCAGAACGCCGCGTGCTGTGCTGTCAAGGAGTGCGAGCCGCCCGCTGGTGGTTAGGCGACGCTGCTGCTCGCTCACTCACTCATGGGCCAGGAGCTTAGAGGAGGGCGGCAGCGAAGCCGAAGAGGGCGACGACGGCGGTGGAGCCGACGAAGAGCTGGTTGCCAGCGCCCTCGAAGGGAGCGGGGGACTGAGGGCTGCCGGTGCCAGAGGGCGCGGCGGCAGTGGCGTTGTTGGCAGGGTAGGGAGCCTGAATCTGGCCGTCGGGGATCTGGGAGACGGCGCCGGTGGGAGCCTGGATCTGACCGTCAGGGATCTGGGAGACGGGGCTGGCGGTAGCAGCGGCGGTCGGGGCGGCCTGGATCTGGCCGTCGGAGATCTGGGAGACGGCGGCGCCGGTGCTGGCCTGGATCTGGCCGTCGGAGATCTGAGTGACGGGGGCGCCGCTGGTGGAGGCCTGAATCTGGCCGTCACCAATCTGGCTGACGGGAGCGGGAGTCTCCTGGGGCTGGCCGTCAGGAAGCTGAGAGGCAGCGCCAGAGGAGCCACCGCCAACGACGTTGATGTAGACCTCGTTGCACTGCTCGCCGGTGGTCTCGTCGTAGAGGTTGTAGAAGTTGCCGCTCAGGCACTGGTGGAAGGTGGTCTCGCCGCCGAGGGCGAGGGTGCCGTTGGAGCAGACGCTCCAGCCAGCAGTGTAGATGGCGCCGGTCTGAGCAGGACCGTCGAACTGGAACTGGTGGTTGGCGGCGATGTAGCCGGTGCGGTTCTGAGAGTCGGTGAGGACACCGTCCTGGAGCTTGATGTTGAGCTCACCGGCACCCTCCTGCTGCCTCCTCTCGAGGGAGCGCTTGGCGCTGGAGGTGACGTTGGTGACCTGGATCATGAACTCGCCATCGTAGTTCGGGGAGCAGCCGGAGGGAGCCGAGGTGTCGGGCTTGATCTGCTCGGTGACGCCCTGGGCGACCGGGGAGGCGACGGCGGCGGCCGCGAAGGCAGCGGTAGCGACGGTGTAGCGCATATTGATTATTGATCGATTGGAATTGATAGGTCGATTAGGTATGACGGTCGAGCGATCGATATGCGGTGCGAGCGATGGACTCGGATAGCGACAGTGAAGTGCTGCTGTGCGATACGCAAACGATGGTAGTTGATAGATGAGGTTTGAGAGGATTGATGGAGGATTGCAGCGGGTGAGTTTGGTATGCGGGATCGAAAGGCGAGGTAGCGAGGACGGTCAGAGGCCTTTATATCAAGGTGCCTCACAGCTCAGTGACCGCGCGGGAGGGGCATCATGGCAGCGCAGGGGCCAGGCGATGTCACCGGGCAACGCAGCAGCGCCTACAATTGTCATGCAGAGGGACGGGTCAGTGGCTGGGCGGCGCCGTGCCGCTCAGCGGAGTGGTGGTGAACGGGCGAGGAGGTAAGCAACGTTGCGTTGCCGGCAGCAGCATCGCCCGGCGAGCGAACGCATGCGGTCGGTGGAGGACGTTGCTCCCGCTCGCAGCGCCGCGCTAGCCTCCCGCGGGCCCCATGCCAACCAACTGAGCCCGCCCGACCGCGCCAGCATCCCACCGCGCTACGACACGACGGCATGGACGGGCACGACGGGCCCTCGCATGCGCCCTCGATCGCCCATCGCCGTCCTCGCGCCGCCAATTGCGGAGCCTCGCGCGGGTGGGCGACGTACTCGTCGACGGCACACGCCTCCGCTGCGGCTGGGAGGGACGGCGCCTGGCAACGCGTACATGCGCCCGCCGGCCTCACTGACTACTGCTGCTCGCAAGAAAGCACCTGGCGTGATCGGCGCCGGGCAACGGCATGTCTCTCCTCCTGTCCTACCACCCGCGACACCGCGCGTGGCGCGCGATCGCCGCCAGACACCATCCAGGCTTCACGACGCAGCTGTGTATCGCGAGATCCGGGGTAGCGTTCTGCAACGAGACATCCCCCCCCCCGGAGACACATGAAACCCACGAAACCGTGCGTGCTGGGGCAAACGGCCTGACATGGCATGCCGCCTGCCGTCCACTGCAGCCCACACGCGGCTCCGGGCGAAGCCAAGCACCCCAAGAGGCGGTTGTGGCACCTGTGTAGTAGGCTATCCAGATCGGCCGTCTGCGTCTGCGTCTGCGTAACCACCTGCGTTGAGCGAGGCAGAGTGGCGATGAGCCCTCCCAAACTCAATGGGCAGACCGCATTTCCAATAATAACGACGTCGCCCGCAACTCTTTGCCTCGCACGAGCGACGATGATTCATGAGTCCCGCTCGACCGCGCCGACCTCACCTCTACCCTAACATCATGACATCTTGCCATCCACAAGCCCAGCC
Organism: Septoriella neoarundinis; assembly: GCA_022813125.1. Lineage (NCBI taxonomy): Eukaryota > Fungi > Ascomycota > Dothideomycetes > Pleosporales > Phaeosphaeriaceae > Septoriella > Septoriella neoarundinis. Next base: position 7,898 of record JAKLND010000175.1, on the reverse strand, counting down.
ATTGCGCCTCGTATCGCGTGCCCACAGCGCAACAGCCGACAAAGCGATCAGTGATGGCGGGAGAGTTCGAAAACCCTGCTGCAAGCTGCATGCACGGGGTACGAGCAGTGCTGCTCTGCTCACCAGTAGCCTATCGCCGTCTGCGGCCGACCTGCGTCTGCAGATGCACGAGTGCTAGGTAGCTTACTATCTCGCGCGGCCAGCTATAAGCGCCGGAGGCCAAGCAACAAAGAGGCGCGAGATTTACCACTAGCGCAGAGATCCCCGGTCTGAGCTTTGCAGAGGCGCCATCCTGTTCGCGGGGGGGCGGCCGTTGCGCCTCGTCTGGTCTCGCACACCATTGACCGGCCAACCCATGTCTGAATCGTCGCGCGAGTCTTCTGACAACCAAGGATCGTCGGAACGTTGCCAGCGAAATCATCATCACCACACCGCATCCTTCTCTGAGATCTGCCTGCAGCGTCAGTGCTTGCTCACGAGACTCGAATAATGCCCGGGCTGGCCTGTGGTGCTTTTCGCCACAGCGCCCACGCCAATTAAGTCTACCCCGCCACAGGAGCGCCAAAAACCGATCTAGATCTGCATTACTGCTCGCTTGTATTCGGCGCATCCACACTTCGACATGACAAGCCGGCCCAGGAAGTCACGGAATGTCATACCGATGACTGGTCCAACCATTGCGCCGCCGCGGCCAAAGAAGAAATCCCGCAGATGGCAGAGAAGGCAGAGATCGTGGATGGTTGTGGCTGTCCAAGCACGGCCTCCATGAATTCTGCCAGAAATGCTCCGTAATGACGAAGCCGCGAGGCCCCCGACAACGTGGCCTTCTCCACTCTCCCTCCCTCAACAGACGAGCCAGCACTGCCGCCTGCCCCGAGAGAACGACCGCCCACCGCTATATACACACACAGACTCACATAACACCCCTGCTCGCGCTCGTGCTCGCGGCCAGCACTTCGCGACTGTCGATCGCGTTCGGCGGAGCAATCAAGCCGTTTTGCTCGTCAGGCGCGGCTCGCTCGGCTGAGACAATCCTCATCATCCATCGTCGTCCGTCCCGTGACTCTCACCCCCAAAAGCACCTCATCAAGAAACGAGGACAGACGGTAAGAAAACAATCGAGGAGGTTGGCAAGACCACGCCTCTCGATGCAGGGCAAGCGAGCTCTACCACAGCTCACGTAGCTCTTCACCCAAAGCTACGTCGACTTGCGCAAGAACCGCAAAACCCAAAAGCCCTGCATCACACGCACGCCCGCACACGAACAGCAACCCCCCACCATCAAGCTTTCCCCTTCCGTGCTGTCAAATCGAGAGCTCATCATCGAAGAGGCAGGACGAGGGCAGATCTGCGCTCAAGCGCCTGCCGTCAGAGTAAACTCTCTTTCCCCCCGGAGCATTTCAATATCAAATAGCCTTTCGTCACATATGCACGCAAGCAACCCTCCCGCCTCGTATGAACCGCTCTGTGCCGACGACCTACCGCTGGGCCTGCTTCCGCCTCATCACTTGCAGTAGCAATCCACCTGCCCAAAACCGCTCGCTCCCTCAAAACCCCAATTCCCCAAGTGCCCTCCTCCATTCCCCAATCCAGCGCCCTCCGGCCGGCTAACCCGGCACTTTTGGGGCGCTGCTTTGAACGGCTCCCGGCCGTTCGTCGATTCGAGCGCTTTCCAGCCGAGCCAGCAAACAGCGAGCGAGCGAGCGAGGCCCAGCGCTGCGCTGCCGGCCGGGCCGAGGGAGACGTCTGTCTGTCTGCTAGGCGGGGAACGTGGGAGGCGAATCAACAATGTTGTGGGAAGTGTAAGGGTGTGAGAGGTGCATGGAGGTGCACCGCAGCGTCCGGTGGCGTTTTAGCCGGGCTGGAGTCGTAGCTGTAGGTAGGTGGCATGCAGAGAGAGAGCATCGACATCACGGGCGTGCGTGGCAGTAGTGGCAGCATGCGCATAGGCTTATTGCAAGGTAGGAGATCCTACGCCGCCGCTTCGCTGCACAGTCCCTACGCTCTCGTGTGGTACCTAAGCTACAGTAAGGTAGGATGCAGCGCGGCGCGTGGGGAGGGAGATGGAGATGGAGATGGAGGGGAGGGGAGGGGCGATCAAGGGATCGCTTGGAGAGAGGGTCCGCTGTGCTGCTGCATCCTTGATGTTCGCTTCTCCGTTCCAAGGTGTGCTGTCTCTCTCGCACGAATGGACACCCCCAGCTCGGGGTTTCGCCATAGCGACCCCGTCCTCGTCCTCGTCGTGCTATTCGCTACGCGAGCGGTTTTACTGCAGCTTGCGGCTGCGGTGTGGTGGGAGCCAAGATAAGGACGGCGGAGGGAGCGCCGGCGTCGAATCGTTGGACGAGGGGTTCATTTGTACTGTAAGCGACGCCTTTGGGGAGCTGACAGGCAGGTACGTTACTACCTTACCTTTAGCGGGTGAGCTTTCGCGACTTCACTTGTGTTTTTTGTCCTGTTTGCATCCTCGCTGGATGGGAAGATTGCATTGCTTTTGTTCGTTTAGTCCTGTTTTTTTAATTCGGTTTTCTGGTTTTACTCTCGAGCTACCGAGTCCATCTGTTCGTCTGGCTCGTGCAGTACAGTCCCTACACCTCGCCCCGTAGAACACCCGTCGCTCGCATAACGCAATCCGGAAACATCGCGAAAACGCGTCGGAATAAAAGCACGCAAGCACGCAAGCAAGCAAGCGAAGAAGATCACGCAGAAAAAAATCCCTTGCCTCCTCTTCCTCCCGAGCGCCACGCCGTGCGACCGTTCCGTCCGAACAAACAAACAACTCGCTCATGCAAGAAGGGCAAAAGCGCCTGGCCTGTTGTACAATTCGACCCCAGCAACGCACGCGTAGTCCCTTGCGCGCAAGCATGGAAGCGGACGCAGGAACAGAAAAGAGAGGGAGAGAAAAAAAAAAAAAAAAGAAACACAACCTCGAAAACTCCGACAGCGAATGAGATCATCGGATAAGAGGAAAGCCACGCTCGCTTGAAACGCAGCAAAGCAGGAATGGGGAATTGCAGAGCAGAGAGGGCGGTGGAGGGGTGAGGGACGCGGCGGTCGGTGGGTGTGGCCTTTGCCTCGTCCTCTGCCTTCTCTGCGGCCGTGAAAGGTTCGTTAGTCTCGTATTTTTGTTGTCTCGTTGTTGCTTTCTTCTCTCTTCGCGTTCATCCCTCGCGTGGGCGCCATCCAGCCACCCGGCCGAAACGGACGGACCTCACACGGACGAACCTGGCGCGACTTCATCAGACCTACTGGCCTAGCGCGCCCGCCTGGTGCGGCACGTGCAGCGTGCCCGCCTTGCCGACGGCGCCGAGCACCTTCTCGTTGCCGTGGGCGTCGACGATCGGGAACCGTGCCCTGCGCTCGAGGTCGTCGAGGTCCATGTGGCTGCGGATGTACTTGTTGCGGGAGTCGTCGTCGACCTTGTAGTCCCAGCTGGTCCAGAGGCCCCGCTTGAGCGCCGCGTGGCAGAAGCGGCGCTGCCGCTGCCGCTTCAGCACGTCCGCCGTGATGGCAGGCATGTCCCACTTGGCGGCGGCCTCGGCCTGGAAGGCGCGCAGGACGGCTTGCACTTCCGGGTCGGCGCTCTTCGTCAAGTCCGTCAACTCCTTGGGGTCCGTCGCGAGGTTGTAGAGCAGGTCCGGGTCCGCGGGGCAGGTGATGTACTTCCAGGCGCCGCGGCGGATCATCATCATCGGCGCGATGGTGCCCTCGCCCATGTACTCGGCGAAGACGGTGTCGTGGGTGTCTTTGCCCTTGAGGTGGGGCACGATGCTGACGCCGTCCATGGGCAGGCCGGGGACGAGCTTGGCGCCGACGATGTCGGCGAGCGTGGGCAGGATGTCGAGGGTGCTGACGTTCTGCGGCACGCGGTGCGGCGCCCACTGCTTGGGGTAGCTGAAGAGCATGGGCACGCGGACGGAGGACTCGTAGTAGGACATCTTGTACCACAGGCCGCGCTCGCCGAGCATGTCGCCGTGGTCGCCGGAGAAGATGATGATGGTGTTATCGTCCAGGCCGCACTGCTTGAGCGTCTCCAGCAGCTTGCCGATGTTGTCGTCGACGTAGCTGACAGAGCCGTAGTACGCCCGCTTGGCCCTCTTGATCTGCTCCGGAGTGAACTCGTGGTCCTCCAGGTCGACGACGTGCTGCAGCCGCTTGCTGTGCGGGTCCTGCTGGTCCTTGGGAATGTCGACCTCGGGCATGTCGATGTCCACGCCCTCGTACATGTCCCAGTACTTGTGCTCGATGGTGTACGGGTCGTGCGGGTGCGTGAGCGAGACGGTCAAGCAGAAGGGACGCTTGTCGGCCGGCTGGCGCACGTAGTCGTACAGGTACTGCTTCGCCTTGTACATGACCTCCTCGTCGTAGTCGAGCTGGTTGCTGCGCACGCACGGTCCGGCCTGGAGGATGGAGGAGCTGTTGTGATACCACTCGAGCTTGGTGTCGGGGTCGTCCCAGTTCACCGACCAGCCCAGGTCGCCCGGGTAGATGTCGGCGGTCAACCTACGCTCGTAGCCGTGGAGCTGCTCGCCAATGAAGTGCATCTTGCCGCCGAGGATGCACTCGTAGCCCTCGTTGCGCAGGTAGTGGGCGTACGTGGGCGTGTCCTCGGGGATGGGAGAGGCGTTGTCGTAGGCGCCGATCTTGGACGGAAGCTGGCCGGTGATCATGGCCATGCGGCTAGGGGCACACAGCGGGGCGTTGCAGTAGGCGGAGTCGAAGACGACGGACTTCTCGGCCAGCTTGTCGAGGTTGGGCGTCTTGATCTGGGACTTCTCGTTGTACATCTTGAGCTGGGGCGCGGCCAGCTGGTCGGCCATGATGTACAGGATGTTGGGCTTGGAGGGGAAGAGAGGGGTGCTGAAGCCATTCTGGCCAGCGAAGCCCACGGGAGGGGACTCTGGCGGGGTGGCCGGGATCTGCTTGCGGACACGGTCGATGTGGTCGGCCATGTCTGCGGCGGGATGGGAGTGAGAGGGGGTTCAGAAGGAGGAAAGTGAGAGGGAGAAGAGTCTAGGGGTCTGAGAGAGACGCTGTTTGTTGTGGTATGGACAGGCGTGTACAGACGGCCTGGAGGATGATGGTATTGAGGGTGGTTGATGAAGAGGAAGAGGAAGGACGGAGGAAGAGAAAACGGATGTATAATAACAATATGAGCGGCGCGCCCTTGCCGTCGCCGCCACTCGCCGGCGGAGTTGGTTAGGAGGCCCAATTTGCAGGCTGACCGACGTTCTTTCACCATTCGCAAGACTGAGCACGCGATAATGCCTGCACGGGCCGACCACGCCAGCTTCTGCCGCAGCGCTAGCGCCGCCGGCCCCTGCGGGGAGACGCAGGTGCACTTGCGACTTGGACGTCCTGTTCTGCCGCGCCATTGGCCATGCGCACAAATTTCAAACTCAGACGACATCACCGCTGACACAGTGCCGAGTGAAAAAGTTGCGTGCTTCTAAGGTGCCGTTCGCGTGCGCTGCGCTGCGCTTTGTCTGGCGTGTGGCAAATCTGCGACAGCACACGACGCTGGGTCGGCATCCGGGGGCGGCGCTTGCTAATCTTCATGCATCTGTGCTGCCAAAATCTCATCACGTGCCCCCGCGCATGCTCGCTCTCCAGGGCTGTTCGCTGCGGGCTAGCCTAAGGTACGGCTTGACCACCTCGCCCCATCCAATTTTCACCCCAATCGCCCTCGGACACCAATCTGCGCCTCCCGATAGGCTGGCACCACCCCGTCCCGTTGCTGCTGCCGTCCTCACACGATAGTCCCCTCGACACCATCCTTCGTCAGGCTCGCAGCACACCGCCCAGCCGATCATGGCCCACGTCCAGGACCGCGGCCCACCCTCCGCTGCCGCGATAGCAATTGGCACCGCCATCGTCGCCGGCCTCACTGGCTACTTCCTGGGCCAGGCGAGCTCCATCGGACTGTTCGGGAAGAGCAGCACGCGAGCCCCTGCCGCTCGTCTCAGTCGTGGCGATCACAGCCAAGCCAAGCCTGACGAAGCTGAAACAGAGTCTGAGGACGACGACGACGACGACGACGATGACAGCGACGTGCAGGATCTGGGCGAGCTGCAGACCTTCCCAGGCAACAGCGAGGAGTGCAAGCTCGTGCTGGTGGTCAGGAGCGATCTTGGCATGACCAAGGGTACGTTTGCCTGTTCCTATCTATCTTTTCCGCCTTGCATGGGGAGTCATCCAATATCAATTACGTTTTCTGCAATCGTTTCCCCTCCTTCCCGAGCCAGCTCATGTGGTACGGCCACTGCTCGAATCACACGACCTCTCTGTTCTGCACGTCCGTCTCATGCGCTGACCCTTTCACAGGCAAAATCGCTGCGCAGTGCTCCCACGCCACCCTCGCTTGCTACAAGACGCTCGTCCGCGCCGACCCATCGCACCCTGTACTGAAGCGCTGGGAGCGGTTGGGCCAGGCCAAGGTCGCGCTCAAGATCGACAGCGAGGAGGACATGCTGATGCTGCAGGCGCAAGCTATCAGCTTGGGCCTCTGCGCGCAGGTCATTCACGACGCCGGCCGCACGCAGATCGCCAGCGGCTCTGCTACGGTTCTGGGCATCGGGCCCGCTCCGAAGAGCAAGATCAACGAGGTCACCGGACATCTTAAGCTGCTTTGAGGTAATTCAGGTGCGGCTTCTGACGAGTGCGGTCATATGCTTTGGCAGATTCGCCAGCATATGCTCTGCGAAAGCCTGACTGGCGCGCATCCCGGGAGCTGTCTGTCGACAGATAGCTCGCGATAGCGAAATGTTGCCCGAACGAGTCATGAGATGCTGAGCGAGATGTTGTCTTGTGACTTCTCATCAATCCGACTCGGCTCGGACTACGATAGACGCTGCGCCGTTCTGCATCCTCGAGTCCATGTCCGCCTCAGACACGCCTGACCGTTGGTCGTCCAATCGAGGCTGTGAGCAAGTACACACGAAAGCCCTGTGTCGTTCGGGACCTCACAGGAGACTTTTCGTAAAGGCATCGAGCATCTTCACATAGACCACTTAGACTACCTAAACGAACGAAACGATCCACTAGCTAGCGTGTCAAGCTTTTTCAAACGAACTTTCAGCATCACTGCTCCAGTGCGTCCACGCAATTCTGCACGCATCTTGACAAGTTTGGTTCGGGACCCCGTTTTCACATCCCTCAAACAATCCCGCCTCGCACAAAGTGACGTTCCGGAGACCGCCTCTCCTTAGGCTTCATTCCGTCATGTATATTCACTCCAGTCGCCCAATCAATCGAGCTGCATGAGTAGAGCCGAGGATGAGATCGGACGGAGCAGTGGCCGAGCTTGCCTCAGATCCAGTCAGACGATTGCAGAATCTCAGTACAGCATGCGACTCAAACAGGAATGACTTGTCCCAGTTCACATGCGTAGCGTGCTCAGTGCTGAGTATAGGACTCGATGATGCGCTCGGTTGGTATGTTCAGGTGCGAGATTGCTGCGGACAAACCGGGCTGCTTGGACGAAATTGCAGGCTTGCAGGTCGATGATGTCCCGGCCATCGCGTGTTGCATCTTGTCTCGTGCTAGAATGATAATGATGCAGCTTCGTCACTGCCTTCGCGAGTGATCCCCAGGCACACATCGCACGACCCATAATGAGGGTTCCTCGAACGAGCACCTCGAAGGGCGCAATCACGTATTTATCGCGAGCAAACTACACGATCCAGAAGACCCCATTTCCCGTACGCAACGGAAGAACCATGCATCACCAGCAGGGCACATCCGACGAAACGCCTCGAACGCCCGTCACACGCCTACATCTCGACAAGCACACTTCACTTCACTTCACTCCACTCACCCACATGCCCGTGCACAGTCAAACCTACCCATCCGCCTCCTCTCGAACCCCTCCGCTCCTCCACACGCCCCTCCGACGAACC
>JAKLND010000174.1:0-41168 GCA_022813125.1 Septoriella neoarundinis | reverse complement strand
AGGTTGTTGTAGGGCGTGAATACGGCAATGTCGGGAAGATCTCTGATATGGATCGGCCATTGCGACTGGGTGTGGAAGGCAGTGTCGACGATGACGGCGTACGACACAAAGGTAACGCCAGCGCCCAAGAGAATCAAGATGCGGTATGGTTGGCGAAGAAGTTCCAGAATCAGTTGGCAGGCTGGCACAATCAAGAAAGCCGGAAAAGTGATGCGGTTAAAGACTCCTAGCACGCCCAGAAAGGCAAGAGCAAGGCAGGCGCCAATTTGGACGTGTTCCCTGTCATCCCGGATACGGTTGATGAGAACTAGGCACCAAAGTACGACAAGAGTCTCGATGCTGTTGGAGAAAGTGTGCATTTGGAAGGTCCAGGTAACATAAGAGGATGCGATCAGAGTGATCGCCATCCTGCGACCTCGTGGTGAGGGAATGAGTTCATGAATAGCCCAGTCTTGCAACACGAAGCTCAAGAGAAACATCATGGCTCGCAGAGTATAGAAGGCGACAGCTGGAGGCACCATGCCATATCCGAAGCCTTCCCAGAGCCATTTGAGAATCGTCAAAGGAATGCCGTAGACCAGCCAGAGAGGGAACACGCTGCGGATGGGTGCCGCTGATGTGAACTCCCACGTTTTGTATGTCGGCCAGCCATATACAGCTCCTGGAGTGACGTTAGAACAGAAAGTATGTCGATAGGCTCTCATTCAGCGCTCACCAGCTATCACTTCGGGGCCTTGAAAATGTTCATCGGGGTGAATATAGCTTGGCGATAAGGCAAAGTACAATCTCACCACCACAAGAGCGAGATAAATCCTGCGCCACATGGTAGGCTACTTCACTTGCAGTTCCGCGATGTCAGAGGAGACAGCATGGCACATGTGAGAAATCAGTCCAGCAGGGATGGCATGTCGCACACCTCTTGTGGTCCAAGTCATGGTGCGCATCCCCTTTCGCAGCGCGTGCTGACAACGCGACCCAACGCCGTTTGCCTCGCACGGGCCTCGAGAGCGTTCACGTCTCGTGACAGCATGTGATGCAAACGCACATGTCTGCGTGCAACCTAGTGAAGTACGTTTCTTGATGCTTGCCTTGAGAATCGGATTGAGAGTGTTTTGACATGTCTCTGCCGCCTTGAGTAGGCGGCTCGGGTACACGAAGTGACAGCAGAACCTTGTGGTTGATCATTTGAAACGATGGCCCCCGGCCAAAGTGAGGCATAGCCAGGTTGCACATGACCAGGTCAACTGCTGTTCACGTCAAGTCACAACCCGGCACGCCACATTGTCACCTTCCCACCGCCGCAATCGAAAAGGAACATCTTTCACGCGAGGAAAACATTCACGTGTTTGCATTTGCCGCCTTGTCACAAGGCATCAACGGCAAGCTTTAGGCTTTGCTTCGCTGCGGCGGCTGCCGCTGGCTCGCACGGTTCACCCGACGTCAAAGACCCTCCTTCTGCCTACCTCACCAAGCAACCTTGAAGCAGCGAAGGAACCGCGCTCGACATACAACTCCCGCTCTCTTCCACCCACACCACCGACTCCTCACCATCCTGCTCACACTTTCCATCAAACTCACAACTCTGCTGCTACAACTCCACCGCCAGCATCCATCAGCTTCGAATCGCCAGATACCCCACCTTGAATCACACAGCACCACCCACCACATCATACGCAATGTCTTCTGAGGGCGAGCAGACCGTCAAGCTGGTCTCCAGCGACAATGTCGAGATCGTCACTGGTACACGCGCTCCTTGGATGCTAACCGCGGCCACCCGCGCTCGCGCAACAATTACTGACTGTTCATCGCAGAGCGCAAGGTCGCCGAGCGTTCCATGCTCATCAAGAACATGATCGAAGATTTGGGCGCTCCGGGCGAGGAGCCGATTCCAATCATGAACGTGAGTCTAGCCATTTTCCACCACTCCGGCCGCGCAGCTCGCACTAACAAACGCACCCTAGGTCTCCGAGAACGTTCTCAAGAAAGTCCTCGAATGGTGCGCGCAGCACAAAAACGACCCGGCCCCGACCCAGGACGACGACGCGGACTCGCGCAAGAAGACCACGGACATCGAGGAGTGGGACCAGAAGTTCATGCAGGTGGACCAGGAGATGCTGTTCGAGATCATCCTCGCGGCCAACTACATGGACATCAAGGCCCTGCTCGACGTCGGCTGCAAGACCGTCGCCAACATGATCAAGGGTAAGTCGCCGGAGGAGATCCGCAAGACGTTCAACATCCAGAACGACTTCACTCCCGAGGAGGAGGACCAGATCCGCCGCGAGAACGAGTGGGCCGAGGACCGCTAAGCTGCTCGCTTCACTCTCCCCTTCTGGCCATGCCATTTTCAACCGCACGGTCTGAATTGGCGCGGTTCATTTTGCCCAGCTCCATCCTCCCTGTAGTGCAACAACCGAACCTCATGCATCTGGAGCAGCTTGCTCGATCTTGCCGGAATCGACAGCTCAGCACCGTCGGCGTTGAGGCGAAAAGAAAAACTCAGGAACCATCGATCATACTCATGGCCTTTTGCTTCCTGCTTTTCTGCAACAGAGGCGCGGCTTTCTATTCTTTTCTTTTTATGATGCGACGATCCATGAGATACAATGGGCGCCCGACAGTGGCTAACCGAGGCGGCTGGGGAGCAATCAATGTGGTACATAACTAGCTAGGGCTTTCTGCTTTGGTAGGGTAGTTCTGCGGAATGTAGCTGGCCGCCGTTACTCAAGTGCCTCGAATTCTCGTGAAGCCCATTTTCCTGCATATTGATACGGCAGTGACTTGTCGTCTTCGACTCTCGAAATCACGTGAGCTAGCACGTGCTCACTGCTCAAAGGCACAGCAAGAGGTTGGCAGGTCGATATCTTCACGCTTCCACGCCAACGCTTGTCACTTCAAGCACAGAATACTAAGGAAATTTGCGTGACAAGATTAGAAATGAAATAAGAATCATTCATACTACCTCCAAAACCGAGGATAAGAGCCCTCCTCTCTCGCGCTGGAAAAGTCTATGTCCTATGCTCGCGAACAAAAGGAGCCCTGAAGAATAGCAAAGCAAATGCAGCAAAACTCCCGATCGCACGGTCTATTTCGTCGTGGCGGACTCATTCCGCCAAACAAGAGTCTCAACACTCCCAAAGACGACTCGGGACAGCTGATGATGATGATGAGGCGTGTAATGCGGCGCAACGCGTCCGGTGGTGGAAAGAATGGAACCCATGATCATTTTTTCGTGAAAAAGAAAAGGAAACTTTCCGCCGCCGCTCTGGCGTCGTGGTTGCGTGTGTGCTTGTTACCCCATTTTTGTTTTGGTCATCAGATCTATCGTATTGGTATTTTGGGTTGCGTCCTGTCGTCTCTCGGTCCCTGGCGCACAGGGTGGGTGGGCGCTTAGACGGCACCGGCAGCAATCATCTTCTTCTGCAGGTGCTTTTTGTACTCGCCAATGCTGCCGTCCCAGCGGGTGACGGTCTTGTTCTCGCAGACCATGATGTCCTTGGCGATCTTGTCGAGCAGTCTAGAGAGGAATTGTCAGTATTTGCTTATCAAGGTGGAAGATTCGGTGAGTCAGTGCTTACCTGAAGTCGTGGGAGACGACGACAACACCACCAGTGAAATCGTTGATGGCGTCAGCAAGAGAGTCAATGGTGGGAATGTCGAGACCGTTGGTGGGCTCGTCGAGGAGAAGCATGTTGGGGCCGTCAATGGCGAGGAGAGCGAAGACGATTCTGCTCTTCTGGCCCTCGGAAAGGGTGCCCATGAGGGCGGTCTGGGCATCACCGCTCAGACCGTACTTGCCCAGCTGCTGGCGCCAGTACTGGTAGTCCTGGGACACAGCGGGGTACCTGTCACGGACGAACTCGAGCGCGTTCTTGGTCAGGTCGAGCTGCTCAGCAGAGTGCTGAGAGTACATGCCGAGCTTCAAGTGGGTGTGGCGAGAGACCTGGCCGCTGGTGGGGTAGAGCTTGCCAGTGAAGATGTTGAGGAGGGTGGACTTGCCGACACCGTTGGGGCCGACGAGGGCGGTACGAGAGTCCATGTCGACACCAAAGTCGAGGTTCTCGTAGAGGTTATCGGCCGCGTTGCCGGAGTAAGAGAAGGTGACGTTGTCAAGCGACAGCACAGGCGGAGGGAGCTTCTCGACATCGGCGAAACGGAAGCTGAAGACGCGGTCCTGGTGGACGGGCTGGATAAAGCCGTCGGCCTCCATCTTGTCGAGAATCTTCTGACGGGACTTGGCCTGACGGACCAAGTTGGCATATGTACCAGCGCTGGCGATGAACTTCTTGATGTGCTTGATTTCCTCCTGCTGCTTCTCGTATGCCTTCATCTGGTTGACCTCCTGCTCACCACGGGTCTTGATGTAAGAGTCGTAGTTACCACCGAAGTACATGAGCTGCTGCTGGCGCATGTCCATCATGTTTGTGCAGACACCGTTGAGGAAGTCGAGGGAGTGGGAGACGAGGACGAGGGTGCGGTCCCACTTCTTCAGGTACTCCTCGAGCCACACGCAGGCCTCCAAGTCCAAGTGAGCAGTGGGGTCGTCGAGAAGGAGGAGCGAGGGCTTGACGAAAAGCGCCTTGGCGAGCGCAACACGCATACGCCATCCACCAGACATGTCCTTGGTCTTCTTGTCCATGGTCTTCTTGTTGAAGCCCAGACCGGTCAGAATGAGAGAGGCGCGAGTGTGGAAGGTAGACGGGTCCATGCCATCGATGCGCTCGTAGAGGTCCTCGAGCTTGGGGCTGTTGGGGCCCTCGTGCTCGAGGATCTCCTCAGCCTGCTTCTCCATGTCGTTGAGCTTAGCCTGAGCCTGCTGAACGACCCACTCGAGCGCACCGGTGTCCGACTTCTCGGCACCCTCGTTGAGCAGGTAGATGTCGATGTGCTCAGGGAAAGGGTACTCGCGGGCGGCGATGGCCTTGAGGAGGGTGGACTTGCCGCAGCCGTTCTCACCGAGGAGACCATAACGGCGGCCGTAAGAGATTTCGAGGGTGGTGTCGTTGAAGAGGACCTTTCCGTGGAACACCAGGGAGGCGGAGGTGATCTTGACGTCTCTGCTGGCCTCGAGGGAGGAAAGCACACCGGTGGTGACTCTGTCAGAGATGCCCTCCTTGTCCTCCTGCAGGTCCATCTTCTTCATCTGCTCGGCAACATCGTCGCCCTTCTTGGTCTTGGTGGTCTTGCCAGCGGCGGCCTTCTTGGCTTCACGCGCAGCCTTAGATGCGGAGACCATGATCGCGGTATGTGTGTATGTGAGGGTTGGTGGGGGAGTGAGGTTGGTCGGATTGGGCGCGAAAATTAAAACGTCGGAGCGGGCGTGGCGGGGCGCTGACGCTTGTGGTGGGGGTGTGAAGGACGAGCGAGGGATGGACAGCGCTCGCAGTTGGCAACAAACAAAGAAATTTGCAAGCACTGCAGGCTCGGGATATTGATGGAACAGGAGAGAGAGAGTCCCTAGAAAAAGTTCAAGAGGCTTTGCTACAAACTCGCTCAGCGCTTCTCGGCGCGGACGGGCAACAACACAACACCGGTTGAGTCGCCCCAAAATTTCAGCCTCTCACGGATGACGCAGGGGTCCGCCAAGGTTTGAGCCTTGCGCGAAATCAGAGAGACCTCCACCTTTATTGGCTGCGAGGCTAGACGAGTGGCGAGTACTGCCTGACCGCTCACTCGCTTCAGTCCAGGTTGAGGGCAATACTGACGGGGTAAATGTGTGCCGAAGAGTCCAGCAAGCAATGCTTGATTCAGCAACCACTGAGGCATTGTCGCTCTCGCCGAGTGCAGCTATCTTGAATATGTACGACGTATACATCAGGAAGCCTTCCTCGCGTGGATCACTCGCCTTTGTCGGTGAATACACCAATCTTCTTGTCTTTCGCCCTCTCTGAAATGTGAATGTTCACGTAGACAATCTGGACAACACCGTTCCTTGAAAACGGTGGACGGACGCATGGAAGAGATGAAATAGATCTGAAATATTGCAAGAATTGAATCTCATTGCAAGGCATCGCCTGCTCGAGATGAATTCTGTAAACCTGTCTGTAAACCTGGCAGGCCAAACCACTGCAATAACACCTTTGGGGGCTGAAAGAATCTTTCCGTCATACGTCGTCGTAGATGACCCTTCCGAATATTTCCAAGCCCTCAATGCAGCCCCTCGTAAACCGCCAAAGCCTGGAGAGCAAACGAATGCCACGCCGTGAAGTCATGCCGTGCGTGCTTTAGAAGTAAAGATGCTCCCTCGAAGAAAACCACAGAAACCCGCTGAACGCTTGGAACGGGGACAAAAGAACATCTACGTGAAAGGTGTTTTCGGGAGCCAAATTTGCTGAGATTCGTGATCGTTGCTGATGGACTCCGGGAGCTGGACAGAGTGAACGGCCTTTGGCGGTGCGCCAGCGCTTAGAGGCCCTCTTCTCCGGCGTGGCATACTTTGATGCCCTTGCCCCACTCAGAGTTCAAGACCTGGTGCGCGCTTATACGCCTGGTTGGGTTGGGATCGAGGATGCTGTAAATCACATTGCGGCAGCGGGCCTGGTGGGTGGTTAGCAGGTGGCATCTTCTACTCTTCAAAACAGTCCGGCTTACCCTATGCAGAGTCTCAATGGGAGTATAGCCCTCTTCGCTCTTGCGGCCGCGAATGTAAGCCTCGTAAAATTCATCCTCGTCCTTCTTGGCGACACGCCAGAGATGGCGACCAGTGCGCATAGCCATGTAGATGACACCGCAGGCCCACACATCTAGAGGGCGAGGATCAAACTCGCGCTCGACGTACTCTTCAGGAGCGATGTACGGTGCACTGCCACACAGGCCAGCAGTCATGTGAGCCTCAGTCTCCCAGGCCATGCGGAAGCATTCGCCGTTACCAAAGTCCGTGATCTTGATAGCTCCGTGGGTTGTGAGAAGCAGATTCTCCGGTTTGAGATCGCGATGCGCCACTCCCATCTCGTGTATATACTCGACGCCACGCATCAGCTGAAGAAAATAGCAATCGGCTTCTGCAACTTCGAGCTTGCCGGCAGCAAGGACCAGCGAATACAAGTCACCGCCGGCGCAGAACTCCATGACCTCGCAGTAGTCGCCTTTGGCGTCCGCGAGAAGGTCAAGCGTATGAATAACGTTCGGGTGGCGTAGGGAAGAAGAGATGCAGAATTCGGAGTTCAGTCTTTTGCTGTACTTTTTCTGATCCTCTTGTGGCCTTCTCCGGAATTCCTTGACAGCGTACAGTTGCTCGTGCTTCGAGTCCGAAGGGTCGGTCTTGTGAGCTATGCGGACGATACCGAATGCGCCACGTCCAACAACTTCCTGGCATTTACCGTACTTCTGGACAAGGGTGACCGTGTTGTTCGGGCCGCCTTTCTGGTCGGACGCCAACCGGTGCTTTTCACTCTTAATCTGGTCCACCCAGTTGGACATCAAAGACAACGGTTGCTCCTCGTGGTGCTCTCGTTTTTTGCCAGTCAAGAAATCGCGGAACATATCAGACAGCTTCTCTTGCCGCTTAGCGCTCCTTAGATAGTGGTGGTGCTCGCCGCTTTCGTCGATCCAGAAGCGCTTAGGCGCTGCTGCAGCAGCCGCGGCAGCAGCCTCTTCACGTTTCTCCTTCTTTGACTCGCCTCCGTTCTTCAGCGTGACGGTGGCCATACCCGCTTTGGACGATTGTCTGGAAGGTTGCGACGGGCGCTTCGGCTTTGTACTCGCAGCTTCCGCCTCGGCTTCAGGTTCTTCTACCGGAGCACCTGGAACCTTGTCGTTCACTTTGGCCTTCACTGGCTCCCGCTCGCGGCTGCTTTCGTTGGAGTTGTTGGATGAAAACATGCGACTTAATCGAGTGGTGAAGGTGGGTTTCTTCTGAGGTGTGGGACGTGACGGCCGGTCGAACGACTCTCGAGCTTCTCCATTTGTGGTTGCCGGCTCCTGCGAAGCCGCAGCGGGTGGCAGGCTTGTATGTGAGTTGACCGAAGTCGACGATGCCGTGGGCGCAGGTGAGGTCTGGGCGCTTTGCTGCGCGCTCGGCTGTGCGCTCGTCTGCGCAGACGTCGCTTTAGGGGAATCTGCTTGCATTACTGCCATGATTTCGCCGTGCGCCGCTGTCGACGAAGTGGTCGAGTAGGAAGAGGTATTACGTCGATGTCTTGGCAGACTTGAGCTGCAGCAACAGGATTCACGCGCGGGCAGGCGCCCGGGTTGTCACGATGCGACGTCGACCAAAACAGCAGGCTGGCAGCTGTCGCGGAACTCCTGGCTACCCTCAAGGCGGAGTCGCAGAGGCAGGAAGGCGGGTGTGTTGTGTTGGCACCGGTAGTCCGCGGTACTTGGCACGGCGAGAGGACGCAGGGCTGGTGGGCTGTGGTGGGCCGGCTGCTGGGCTGACAAACTTGCGCTGCCGGCTGGGAGAGCAGGCAAGCCGAGGGTCAAGGCGGCGAGATTTCTGGAGCAACGCGGCACAGCCACGCGCTGACGGCGGGCGGTCTGGCGAGCCGGGATTATTGAAGGCGGTGGGCACGCGCGAAAAGCAGAGGGCCGTGTGGCGGCAGCGAGGGCGGGCGAGCGGGCGAGGTGTGTCGAGGCAGAGAGGAAGCGCCGTCGGTCGTCTCAGATTTGACGGCGGCGGTGGTGGGCGAGGTGGGCTAGTGACGAGAGTGAGGGTCCTCCACTGCTGCCAGCGGGATGCGCGATTTTGAGCCCTGAGGCCTGCAACGATCTGCCCACGCGACGTGACGTTGACGACCGGCCGGGTGCTGCGGCGCAACGAGCAGCAGCGCGCGATGGCGTTCGGAGGAGGGCAGTCAGCTGTCGCGCCGGAGGGCGCAGGGCGCGAGGGCGAGGAGGCGTGGTGAAGACATGACAGCGCTGCGCCGGTCGGTGGCCGCGGCCGTAATCTGCGCTCACGCGTCGACGAATGCAAATCAAATTTGCCGTGCAAAAAGGCTTCTCGATACGCTTTCGCGGCGGGCCGCCAGCCGTTAAAATAGAGGAGGGAAGACTGCCACCCCGACTCCGCCGTGCGCGCCGCCGGCACAGCACACGGGCAGCACATCCGCGGCCGCCACCGCCGCCGCGTATCGCCCAAGAGTCTCCTGAGAGCACGCTCACACCGCACCGGCTTGCCTGCCCGTGCCTTCACGTGCTGGCCGCCGCCGGGTTGTGTGGACGTTGGCAGCGGACGACGTCTTCACCGACTCCAAGCGTGTAGATTGTGCTCACGCAGGTCCGGCATGCGCCTGGCCAGCCCGCGCAGGCAAGCGACCACCCGCCCGGTGGGATTTGTCTATCCTCGCACCGCGAGCCAATGGAAATGCGCCTCGCCGCCGACTTGAACTGCCTAGTTCGACACCGCTCACCTCATGCTGATCTCTCCCTGCCCTCGCTCGCATAATACACGATCACCGGCCAGGACCATGTCCCTGTGTACGACCAGCACGTGTGCCTGGAGCCCGGGGCCATAGGGGTCTCTGCCATCCGAGCTCGAGATCTCCTCCGGGACACTCCTGAACATCCCACGCTTGGCGTCTATCTCGCATCCATGTTGACCACATTGGCACACCTTCTCGACCCCGAAGCGTCGAGCGCGGGGTCAGCGCGCAGCCGAGGGATTCGCGGAGTGGTGCTAACGAGCCCCAGACCTTAGTGCTAAAATCGCGCAGAGCTTCAGGAGGCGCAAGGTAAGGTGACATTGCGGGTTGGCGCGGCCGTGATATCGTCTTCTTGTCATTTTCCTCCATTTCCGGTTCCCTGCCGCGTGGTGGTAGGATACAGGGTCAGAGTACATGCAAGTGGGTGATACGCATTTCGACATCATTCGGATGATGTCGGCCAGCGCTATGGTTATCCAATCAAGGGATCACGTCTGATTAGCTATACCCGCGCTTGTCGTAGCTTGACACTCTTGTTATTGATGTTGTCAATCTTATTCCACACAAAGAAAAGCGTAAGAGTTGAGTATAGACAGCACTACACCGTATTGACGCGCTCGTTTCCCGAGACGTACAACCAAATTCCTAACCAGGTCCTGACTCCGTGCTCGTTCACAATCTCCCAGGTATATAATTACATCTCTTGTACAGCAGCGCATTCTCTTCAAGAGGCACCAACGCCGCTGAGCGGCTCGTTGGCGGGATCGGTGTCGCTCTCAGGGCCGCCAGTCTCGCCGCTGCTCTCGATGCGTGGTCTCGAAAGGGCCTCGAAGTTACCTTCGGAGTGTTAGAGTCGTCTAGAGCTGCCGATAGACGCTGTCACTTACGCTGGAGAAGGTTCAGAGCGGTGCGCTGAGTGCCGTCCTGAGCCTGGAATGAGTCCATCTTCGCCTCAGCCTCAATGTACATGAGGGTGCTGCGAGCGACGTCAGCTGCCGTGTCGCCATATTCCCAGCGCGGCGGTATCCAAAAGATCAAATTGTAGATACTCTCAACCCATGCGCTGATCTCCTAATTGCGCCAGAATGGTTCACTCACCCCTTGGGCAAGCTCAGCAGCAGGTCCTTCTGGGGACCCTCCGAGAAGCTTGCGACCTTGAACCAGCTCACTCCCCTGTTGCCATTCTCGTCCCTCGAGCCAGTGCTGACACCAACAGCGTATCTGATCACATCGCGGCCTGTAGAAGTAGGGTTGACAGCCGGAGTGTCAGCGAGCCTGCCGATAAGCTGCATCTTCGCGAGCGATCTGGGAGTGGTGGTCGAAAAGGCGCGCGCACCGGCGCGGGGCAGAGCATTGCGGAGGGCGAACATCTTGAATGCGGCGAGTCTTTGGTGGTCCTCGGTGCGATTGTAGAAGTGGTTTGTACGTGTGTCAGCAACGTGTATGAATCGCGACCAGACGACGCTCCGTTTGGAGGAGCTGTTGCGAACGCGCGCGGGCCAAAGCTTAATTGAAACGCGATGGCCCAAGCGTTTCTCGACTCCACCTCGATAGACGCAAGTAGTACTCTCATGTTCGGACGCCTCCTGTGCCTCAAACTGTTGCAATGATGTTGCTCGCTGATCATATTTTTCACATGTAATGGCAAGTGGCAAGATGCTACCTATCCAAGAAGAGCGCGACTCGGACTTACGATTGCGGATTTACCTTTCGACTGCTTACCATTGGCCTCGAACGTCACGCAAGAACAATCATCACATACCTAATGAGGAATTGCTTACCACATACACGCATCGCAGTGTGTATATGACTGGTTCCGTATGCCACCGGTAGGTATTTGCTTCGAAGCTTATGCAATTGTTCGTGGCAGTGCCTGTGCTATAATACTGCTATGGAGACGGAGATGGCGCACTCTTGCTCCTCGCTATCAGCTACATACGCACAGGATCCAGCGTACGCACCACTCGGAAACAGAGCTTCAGTCTAACGCCCATCGCACCGGTCCGTTCGACGCAGACAGCTTGTCCTTGCCGCTCAGA
Organism: Septoriella neoarundinis; assembly: GCA_022813125.1. Classification (NCBI taxonomy): domain Eukaryota; kingdom Fungi; phylum Ascomycota; class Dothideomycetes; order Pleosporales; family Phaeosphaeriaceae; genus Septoriella; species Septoriella neoarundinis. The sequence continues at coordinate 29,770 of JAKLND010000174.1, read as the reverse complement.
AGGACTTTGCTTCATCCGGCGAAAACATCTGGCGGAGCAGATACGGCCGTGTTTAGCACTCCACTCCAAGCTGTCCTCAATCTTCCGGGAGACATTCAGGGCAAAGGTTGTTGGTCATGACGAACCCATACGGACCGGAAGTGAGTCCACAGGTAGTGGTCGACGCTCATGCCATAGCCAGATGGGCTCCCGGAATCCTGTATCTTCCAACGCACTGTGCAACTAATTGCATGAGGAGTTGGAATCCTCACCTGACATACCCGCAATACCTTCTTCGCGGGAGCTTTTTGGCGGGATATATCTACTCGCTGTTGATCCCGACTCTCGGTTTCTTTCGGTCTCACCGTGTGGCTCCACCGGCTTGGCTGACATTCGGTCGCTCGACAGCTTTTGGTGACCCGACTCCCGATGTCTGCATGGAGGCCGTCCGATTGATGTCATCGAGTGGTGAATACCAGTGCTGTTACGAAGACCTTGGCATCTGATTAGCCGATGTTGCTGGGCCCAAGGGCTGGAAATACCTCTTCCACCCGGATGCTGCGCTAATCAAGTGTATGACCTTCCTCGCCTGGGCTGTCTTGACTCCTCTTTTTCTGGCCAAGGTGCTACGTGATGGGCGAACTCGTGCTGCAAAGCGCAGACTGGAGGCGATTGCTCTCTCGAGATGCGATGATAAGCTCGAGCGCAAAGAAAAGGATATAGAAATCGGTTCCACATAATCAACGGCAGGTTGGTACTAGAGTTCCTCGCGAATTTCATCGGTAAGTCCGTCGAGTTGTAGACTACCATCACACTACTGATTTGGATCAAGTGGTCGCATTCACGCTGTCGGAACGACTTTGCTTCAGTATAGCTACGTATCTACAACAGCTCAATAATTTCTGACATTCTGATATCTCGACCTGGCGCGATACAGAGACGTTGAAGGCTTGTCACTAAGCGTCAAGCGGGTTTTAAAGCAAACGTAGTGATCTCTCTTCAGCACATACAATACGGACCTGACCTGTAGCTAGCGACTATGGTGGCCTTCTTACCCAAGTCAGCTATCTGCAATGCTCATATCAGCAGTCTTCAACGCGATTGGCATCGTGTATCTTTGGATTGCTAGAGGAAGACTCCTCCACATAGTGCTACACTTCACTGGATAGATAGCTCCAAGCACTTGCATGGCAAGCCTTGGAGAGCTACGTACAGATCGCTAGAAGGTGATCGTATCACCTACGAGAAGTCGCGAATCTCAATAGCATCGTCTACGTGAAATACTGGTTGCGAATGATGTTACCCTTGTCAGATAAGGGTGAGTTTGCTCCTTCCGTTAGTTAGCGAGTCGCCTCCTTGCCAGCGTCGCGTTTTCTGATGCTTATACCAACGCCTAGCAATCTTGACATGATTCTTTACGCCACTGAGTTACTAATGGAATCTTCTGGACTCCTGGCAACACATGTACTCATGCGATCAGACGCAGGGGTAACGTTAAGTGTAGTGGCCGCCGAGATATTATAGACAAGTGCGTGATGTTTTAGAGAACCTGTCATCGATTCTAGCACGTGGGCGCTTCTTCCTTGCAAGTGTCTTCTTCAAACTCGTTCCCTCAGTGAGCTTATTTGAACAATGCTGATTCCTGCAACGATCGCGTACGGGAGTAGGACACACGTAGAGCTTTTTTACTCGGAAAGATCTTCCCTGACCAACGAGATTGTTTTAATCGTTCGGGACAGTTTAAGGGATCGACGCTGCCAACTTGATTCATTATTCAAGGCTGGACTCGAGCGTGTGGCTTGATCCTCGCGCTACATATCCCTCTGTTATTAGACTTCCACTGGTCTTGGCATGGTTGACTTCCAAAGTGGATGTAGTCACAACAACGCGTCGTACGGCAGTATAAGCACAAGCTCTGGGGTTTCAATCATGCCTGTCTGTAGCTTTACACTTTTAATAGTAATCGAAACAACATTACATTGTCGCCCTTTCACTTGGCAGACTTGGCATTAACCTTGGCGATATCCTTGGCATAATCGATGCGCCCATCCATAGTTCATTGTCATATATAAGGCTTTAAAGATGCTTTGATCTGTTCGTCAAACACGTCGACATGTCTCCTTAACCAATATTGTACCTTTCGCCTGGTCTTGGCATTCGCGCCCAAGGCCTCCAGAGCGGTGCCAAGCACTGTCGGTAAACTTGAGGATGTCAGCGTCAAGGCAAGACTGCAGCCAGCATTGACATCCAAACATACGGTCAACTTAAGTTTGTTGGAATAGCGGAATAGCAAATTGAAGAATCCATGGAGAGTGTCGTTTGGGAAAGAAAGGTTCCGATTCTGCGCCGGTCCTACAATCGTGGTGTACGCTGTCTCTTCGGCTTCAGACCTACGCAGCCAGCTCCGATTGCCTTCTGACCAGACTAGCATATTCCGTAAAAGAGCATGCACGAGACTAGACAATGGTTCCCATGTATTTACCTCATTGATCTGATGTAGCTTTGCGCTACGCCTAGAGTGTTATAAGAGGCAGCTCCCCTGCATGTGGATGTCGTACATTCGAACTGGCAGCTGATGACACCTCAGATCTCGTAGCATGGAGCAGATAGAAGACCTTTTTCCTCAAAGCAGGCTGATAATCCCAAAACTCATTGGTCAGCCAGAAACGCTCGGGTCAAGTTTATCGCAATACTGTGAGGGAAAGCTGCAAGTGGAGCTTCTCAATTGAGGATTGGCGAGCAAGACTGATGAAGCGAAGCGTGACGCCACGGCACCACAAGTCAAGCTTCAGCCACAGCCCGCCCATCTCCAGACTCCAGCTTCAAGCTGCCGCTGAACATAGACACGCGCCGTACCACTTGTGCCCATGTCCTGAAAGCTCGGAAGCTTACCGGCCTGCAAGATGGCATAGGCACCAACAGGAACGATACCTGCGACTGCATCTCAATCGACAAGATGGCATTAGACCCTTCCAGCGGTTACGCCGCTGGCATCTCAGACGACAACCAAGTCCCCATCTTCGATGTCCAGAAGGTCACCCTACAATTCGACGTCTCCGCCGATTTTGTGGCTGCGCAAGTCGCCAATAATGTCCTCATCCTTGCCCTATCTAGTGGCCGCCTCTTGCGCTTCGATCTGGATAATGCTGCCGACATCGACGACATCGATCTTCCGAAACGACCTGCCGAAATCGGCGTCATTCGCCGCCTATTCCTGGACCCATCAGCTTCGCATTTGATTGTGTCCACCGCGCTTGGAGAAAACTACTACCTGCATACGCAATCGCGGCAGCCAAAGGCTTTGGCAAGATTGAAAGGCGTGCAGATCGAAAGCGTCGCATGGAACCCCTCGCAGCCGACAGCCTCGACACGGGAGATATTGATTGGCGCTGCGGACGGAAACGTGTACGAGACATACATCGAGCCAAGCACGGAGTTCTACAGGAGGGAAGAGAAATATTTCAAGACTGTGTACAACCCGCATGACGGAGCCGTTGTGGGCATTTACACCGATGTATTGTCCACGAGGCCAGAAACGCGAAGAGTGCTGGTCGCAACACAGAACCAGCTCGCACACTTTTCTGGTCGTGTCGGCAGGCCAGGGCATGAGGGCAGCGGCTCAATCTATTCGAAGTTGTTCGAAGGAGAGACTCCGACGATTCACGCAATAGAGCAAACAGGAGCGGCCACGCCTTCCAGTCTAGCAGTGTCTCCGGATCCTACGGTTACGTCGCAGGGCCCATTAGGAGAACAAAACATTGAGAGGGCTTACGCGTGGCTGTGCTCACAGGGAGTGTACAATGGCGTGCTGCTGTCGGAGTCGCCAGACCCCGCGACTCTGGGTAGGCAAGTCTTCCACGAGTCGCATTTGCTACCGAAAGCCAACCTGCCTCCCATACAAACTTCCGGAGGTCGGAATAGGTCCGCACAGCCCTCGATATCGTCTATTGCCTTGACGCAGTTCCACGTGTTGGCTTTGATGGAAGGCCGAGTAACGGCCATCAATCGACTCGATGACAGCGTAGTGTACAATCAGATCGTTCTCGAGCCTGGAGAAAGCAACCTCGGACTTCTCGCGGATCACCAGAAGAACACGTACTGGCTACTGACATCGTCGGAGATCTACGAAATAGTGGTCACAGATGAGACTCGGGACGTCTGGAAGATCCTTCTCGACCAGGGCAACTATGATGCCGCTCAACTGTACGCGAAGTCCGCGGAACACAAGGATGCGGTTGCGTCGGCGACCGGTGATCACCTCATATCTCAAGGGAAGTTCGCGGAAGCAGCGGCGGTCCTCGGGAGAAGCAGTAAGCCTTTCGAGGACGTTGCTCTGACTTTCATCGACAAAGCTGAGCACGACGCTTTGCGCAAATATTTACTTACTAAGCTCTCAAATTTCCCAAAGAGTTACACGATGCAGAGGACGATGTTGACCAGTTGGTTGACGGAGCTTTACATGTCTAAGCTGAACCAGCTCGATGACACAATCAGTACAAAGGCAGAGCTCGCGGAAGGTTCTACGGCGTCCGACATGCAAAAGCAGCTACCTGGCTTTCGAAAGGAGTTTCAGGATTTCGTAAACCGGTACAAAGCAGACCTTGACCGCAAAACCACATACGAGATCATTAGCTCTCACGGTCGAGAAGAGGAGCTCTTGCACTTTGCCAATGTGACAGAAGACTACAACTTCGTACTGTCTTATTGGGTCCAACGAGAGCGATGGACTGAAGCCATGGCGGTGCTGAAAAAGCAGACCGAGCCCGAGATGTTCTACAAGTACAGCAGTGTGTTGATGACACACGTTGCTGTTGATTTGATCGAGGTAATGATGCGACAGCCGGGCCTAGAGCCCAAGAACATCATACCGGCCCTGCTGAATTACAACAAAACCATAGGCTCCACGGTGCCTGTATCACAGAACCAGGCTATCAGGTACCTCTTGTTCTGCATCAATCATCAGCACTCTACTTCGCCTGCTGTACACAACACATTAATTTCGCTCTACGCTTCTCATCCGTCTCCTGATGAATCGGCCTTGCTCACGTACCTCGAGACGCAGGAAGGCAATCATGAGCAGAATTACGATGTCGACTTTGCGCTTCGGCTATGTATAACACACAAACGCGTCCAATCGGCCGTCCACGTCTATTGCACGATGTCACAATTCGTTTCGGCCGTAGATCTCGCCCTTCGACATGATACGGTTGAACTCGCTGCCGTCGTTGCAGACCGGCCTGGTAACGACGATGCTCTTCGCAAAAAGCTATGGCTCAAAGTGGCCAAGAAGGTCATCGGTCAGAGCAAGGGCATCAAAAGCGCCATGGACTTTTTGAAACGCTGCGAGCTCCTTCGCATCGAAGATCTCATTCCTTTCTTCCCTGACTTCATCGTCATCGACGATTTCAAGGAGGAAATCTGCGCGGCTCTTGAGGATTACAGCCGCCAGATCGAATCGCTGAAAACGTCCATGGATTCGTCTGCGACTACCGCAGCTTCCATCAAGACGTCCATACAGGCTCTCGACTCACGGTACGCCATCGTCGAACCTGGCGAACGGTGCTGGAAGTGCCGTCTTCCGCTTCTAATGCGGCAATTCTTCGTCTTCCCTTGCCAGCACGCTTTCCATGCCGACTGCCTTGGCGAGATGGTTTTGAAGAGCGTGGGCATGGGCAAGGGTAAGAGGATCCGCGAGCTGCAGAGAGAGGTTGGACGAGCCGTGGTCGGTGGCGCGAAGAGAGAAAGCATGGTCAAAGAGCTGGATGGTCTGGTAGCTGGCAGCTGCGTGCTCTGTTCCGAGATGGCGGTGCGGATGATCGACGAGCCCTTTGTCACCGCTCATGACAATCGGGAAGAGTGGGCTTTGTAGTCTACGGGAGACCAACTATACCCGCGAAAGAAGGAACTTGTCATCTCAACGACCGTTTCCTAATATCCTAATTTTCACTGGCCTTCAATTCTGATCCTCGAAACGTGATCGCATACCCGATTCCAAATCTCCACCAATCATCGGTGTCTGGACCACTCGCATACCTACAGGGTACTCAAGGTGCATTAGCTAAATCCAACGAGGCTGTCACCAAGTCGTTGATCTCATAAGGCACAAGGTGCAATTATGTCGCAAGATTCTTTGTCGGTGTAGAGTTGATGACACAAAGAAACTCGGTACCCCTCACAAGATTTGGCCTTGTCTCATGAGGCTCAACTTATTGGCATTGACGGTCGCAAGCATGTTCTCAACAAATTCTACAAACGTACAGACAGATTTTGCGGTTCGATACCTTTTCCGCGATGTCCAGAGAGCTAGGCGTCCTCGACGCAACGTCAAACAAGATCTGCCCCGTCAGAAGCTATGTCGAGCTCGTTGCCAAATCATCCAGGCATCTTGATGCTTTGATGCTCTACCTTTTCGTCAATTCAACATTAAGCACAGGGATCACAACCAACGAGCTATTCGGACATTTTCAGCGCTGGACTCGTTTTCTTTGTTCATTGTGATGGCAAGGTGAAAGGGCCTTTTGTACTCCGGCTTTCGGTCTTTCTTGTGAACGATCCTTTCAGGGACAGTGACTACATCAGTTACTTAACAGATCCGTTGCCAGAATTATGTGAATAGCGTGGCTTTTCCTAGAGCGAGTCCATACCGCAGGCTACGGGGACAATCAAGGCGCTCTCAGTCCACCATCGTCAACACAAGTCCGACAAAAAGTAATTACCATGCCCCTGGTCAATTATCACTTGCCGCTTATGGCCTCTAGTGGACAGACTGAGCGGGCTTCGTTGGACCACGATTTTGTCACTGTCAAGACATTCGATTCTCGAGAGGGCAAGGTCAGGCTCGTCAGGCACAGAGGCACTGACAAGCTTCGCATTATCAAGTCCGTGCGGCACGATAACAGGCAGAAGCCTCCTCGAGAGGCCAGAGGCCTGGCGCGGTTGCCTCAGCTCCACCCGAACATCGTTAGACTCTTTGCTGCTGAACTGGATTTCAATGGCAATGGTAAGATGCTGTTCGAGTATTGTCGAGGCGGAGACCTGCTCCAGCAATGCGAGCGTTTTGAGTCTATGGGTATGAATGTACCTCCGCTCTTCGCTTTGCACATTTGGATCTCTGTCGGTGAGGCTCTTGCTTTTCTCCATCACGGTAAGGTCCACGATTTCGGCGGAAACTACAGGGGAGTGTCTGGCCACAGCGAGCCCCTCGTACATTGCGATATCAAAGAGGATAACGTTTTCTTAAGGTGGCCTGGCCAGCGCTCAGGCCTGCCCGATGTGGTTCTCAGCGATTTTGGATTGTCCTCCAGCAAGCCCCAGTGCGGTAATGGATGCGTACCTTATTTTTCTCCGGAATGTCGCGCCAACAAAGTACGCCATCTAACCCACAAAACGGACATTTACTCTTTTGGGGTAATGATGCATCAGATCCTCAATTTTCGAGTCGGGTTTTGGCCTCCTGGGGACAATCCGAGCAACGCCAACGTCGACAAGGAGTATAAGGGAATGGGATTTACATACGTCTTGAGAAAGTGCCTTATTCACAAGGCGCGTAAACGTGGCGACTTCTCCAGCACGAGTTCTCCCGGGCTCCTGGGTCACCTCGCGGAATTTCGCGAGAAGAGAAGCCAGATGCTTCAAGATTCGAGACGAATGATCCGGCCAGAATGGTGGAACTTCAGAAATGGTTAAGGTAGGCTTTTCTATTGTGTGTGGAATTGACCGCATGGGCCTCATCCATTGGGCGAGATCTGTAGACAGTGTACAATGATATGGATGTAACCTCTCTAACCTCCTTACCAATTCTTTCCTTCTCTACAATGAGATCAACCAACACCGCAAAATGCGACCCATTAATATCGGGAAACGCTTCCATAGATGACCATGGGCGTTTCACGCGCACAAGAAACATGGCAGTCATTGCGATTCGCTGCGGTGCGGGCAGTTGACCAAGCTTCACTGCATCAAGGTCACATCCGACTGTTACAGAGATTGGGAACCTGAACGATCGAATACAAAGAGCCGAACGAGTCGGCTGAGTTTGATCCAAGCAACATCGATGCATTGTGGCACATCCCTGTGCCTAAAATCAACCTGTCTCTTTTCACACGGCCATTGTGAAGGTCAGATCAGCCCATCCTTCTTACGAGACAGTCGCTCACTTCACAAACCGCCACAATGGCATTGTTGACTTGCTACTCCGGAATAAATATACACCGTGCCCGGCTATGCATCCATCTTTCTCTTGCCAAAGAGCTCCAATTGGTCCTGGTCTGGATTTTTCGAACAGCTGGCAAAGATGGATAAGATTTCAGCTTCTCGTCCAAGTAATGCATGCAATCCATCCAATCGCGTTCCGGGTGAATTTCCTGTCGGATTGAACACCGACAATCCAGCCACTCACGCGAGAGGGAAGCCAAAGGAGTCTGCGCAGCCCGAGACTCCTTTGCTTCCAGCTGACATTTGTGTGACCAAGCAGCCTTCATTTACCTCAATCAGATCAATAAATGCTCCAAGGTCCTTGGGCGAAGGTGTATCTCTTGAGGGTGATTACGTTCGTGGCAAGCTCATTGGACAGTCTTCGGAGGCGAGGGTATATCTCTTGAAGTCGAGGAAGGGTAAGGAAGTCTTTGCCCTAAGAGTCCTGAGGCGCAAGGCCGAGTCGTCCGATCCAGCGGCCGTACCGGCTTCTACACTCCTGCATCTCAGCAAGGTCCGTCATCCGCACATTGTCTTCTGCCCGCGGGTGGACATTGTCGAGCCTGACTTCCAGATCTGGCAGGTGTTGGATTTTTGCAACGGTGGGAGTCTTTGGGACTTCGTGAGCAGCCACAAGGAGCCACCTCCGGTGATATGGATTCTTCAATGTTTCATTCAGTTCGCCGAGGCCCTCGCCTACCTTGGATATGGCCTGACTCGTCACTTCAAGGGACATTGGGAAGTTGATCCCAACTTTACTACTCCTATCATCCATTCGGACCTCAATCTGAACAATGTCCTCCTTCACTTCGGGCAGTGCGTGGACTACGGTATGCCGGACCTGCTTGTGGCGGACTTTGGTATGAGCACGACTGCCGACAGCCCACACAAGAATAAGGTTGTCGGTACGCCACAATATCTGTGTCCAGAGGTGGTTTCTGCAGGCCGCGGCAACCCTTCGGCGCCACCGATGTCCATCCAGAGCGACGTCTACACGTTTGGGCTCACCATGTATGCCCTGATCATGCGCGAGCTTTGGCCTCCGGCATTGCCGCCTGGCTGGCTCAAGTTGCCTCCGGTGTACGACCAGCTCGGGATAACGGACGTCCTCAGGCGCTGTCTCGAGATCAAGCCCGATGCTCGTCCAACTTTCGACAACAATCCGGATACCGGATTACTTGGTTTTGTGGATGATCTTTGGGAGAAGAGGCGCAAGATGTTCATGGATGAGGGTCCTCCCGACAGAAGCCTTTTCACCAGAATGGATGCCTAGGGATTAGCCTTTATCATCGGTGACCATGCTTTTCAAGAAGAGTCAGATTCTCCTTGATTTGTATTAAATTGCATTGCGCGCGTCGTGGAGTTTAGCATACTGTAGTGTCTTTGAATTCGATTGCATGCGTTTACGAATGTTGAAATACCGCCCCCTTCCTTTTCAAGTTAGGGTTAGGGTTGGGGTAATCCGATCACCGCCTACCTTACCCTTCCTGTTGTCCCAGCTTTTGACGCAGACTCATCAGAAGGATTTGCGAGCCTGCCTGTTACGATTCAATATTGCTTGGTTTTGGCATGAAAGTGTGTGGTTAGCTACGCAACACTCGGTGAATCAGTGTCTCATGCTCGATTTTGCTTGAGTGACATCTTCACTTACGAAGACCAAAATCTGAAGGCCACCAATGAAACACCAATTCGAACATTGCACGTATGCTCCCTGGTATCGATGAGCTAGCTGTAGTGAATTGGGACTTGCAAAGCACTCAGACAATGCATTCACTTGCTGCTCGTTGTTCACGAATAAAGCAATCTCACGCGCTTAACCAAGAAACGTCCTAGACACTCCCACAATGCCGCGAGAACGCAAAAATCATCATTGCGTTTATAACACTAGCGATAGGGAGTCATTGGAATGTTGCTGTCCTTCGAGTACGGCGAGCAAGACACGGCGGTTACGAAAGTATGGTTGGACCTCTCCTGAAGCAGGCATTTCTCCGCTGGGGCACCAAGAAGACTAGCGACGAGGAGGAGAAACCGTCAGATGAGCAGTGCCCTCGGAGCTCCAGCTCCGCTGATTCCAGCGAGGTAGATCCTCCCGGTGAGGAAGTGAAACCCTGGAAGGCCTACGATGATTACCAAGACATCAAGCGCTTGATTTGTGGTGCCGAGGCCGTCACGTCGCTGACAGAGTCATTTTCAAGCGGCCGCGTCTTCGTGGTTAAGAGAATGTTCGATTACCCGGTTTGCAGGCCCCAGCCGCGCCACAGCTCCCGGCAGCATTTCGTGCCGAAATCTTGGCCGTATCCGAATGAGTATAACGTGTTGTCCAAGACAATCAAGCCTCATCCGAACATCCTAAAGGTTTTCGGCTGCGACCTTGTTGGCCTTCGGCATGCTCATCTGTACACCGAGTACTGCAACGGCGGAGATCTCTTGGATTTCGCGGTCAACCGGCCCAGAGCTGGTGATCTCGTCCCCGAGAACTTCGCCCTTCACATCTTCATCTCGCTCATCCGCGCCCTGGCTTACCTCCATTACGGCCTGCGGTGGGACGCCGAGCACAAGAGGTACTGTCAGGAGCCTAAGTACACCCCCTGCATTCACGGTGATATCAAGCCCGAGAACGTGTTCTTGAAATGGTCCGAAAACGCGCAACAGCCCGGGATGCCCGACGTCGTCCTCGGTGACTTCGGTTTCACGCAAGCGGCCGGCCGCGCCGAAGGAATCACAGGGACAACCGCCTACCAGGCGCCCGAGCTCGCCGCGATCCGCGCCCTCAAGAAGACCGATCCCGAAGAGTACGAGAGGGCCAAGACGACTCGGGGGCACATGACGTTTGCGACTGATGTGTTTAGTCTCGGGCAGACTATGCACGTTGTCTGCAAGGCCATGCTGCACCAGATTGGCGGAGATCCGCACACCAAGCCCGTACGCAGAGTGATGGTTGGAAAGCAGTGGCAAATGGTCGGAGTAGAGCTTGACTCGAGCGAGGATCCGTCGTACGTTACTCCTGAGATCGAAGAATCGATCAAGCGGTGCCTCGCGCCGAACCCCGCGATGCGGCCGACGACGGGGCTGACTGGAATGCTGCAGATGGTCGAGATATTCAGAAAGTCTTTGGAGAGCTTCAGCATAGACAGCGAAGAAGTCGCGAAATGGCCTAGAGAAGTTTAAAAGTAGGAATCAATGCAACCGTCATTTTCAGCGTATTCTCATTCTCGCGTGCGGCGCGTCTCAATAGTGATGTGTAGAAAGTATCGCAAGGGTATCACCAATCCAATCCTCCTCGTTTGTATCCCAACTCGCCCATTCTCTAAGGTATACGCATCACTCCTCATCTCCCTAGCAATCGATCAACGAGCTGCACCGCGATTCTGGCCACCAAGGCCGCGGCGCTGACCGGCGCAAACATCTGCAGGAACTCCAGGGGGCTTCTCGGCTTGACTTCAGTGTTGATGTACGGCGTCTTGAAAGCATCGTCAGGCCCGTTCTCAATGTGCACGGCCTCCACAGAAGCAGGGAATTTCCCAGTCTCCAGGAACTTATCCAGCAATTCGTCTTTTTCCCGCCATCTCGCCACCATCCACTCGTACATCGCATCCTTGTCGTCGATGGGGATGTCTTTGACAGCGAAGCGACGCCAGTGCATATTAACGGACTTCGGCGGTCGACCTTGGAAGTACACGGAGCGGAGGGTGAAAATGTCTTGCCCATACTCGCCGCGAGGGATGCCCTCGTAGGCGATGGTGCAGTCGTACACGTACTCGACGGTGTCCCTCGTCTCCTGCAGGCAGAACTGCAGGCCCGTCGAGCGCGGCAGAATCTGGTGCTTCAAGTCCGCGGCCTCAGACTTGGCGGCAAATTTGGCAGAGGACTTGCGCGTGTTAGCGCTGAGGTTCGTGCCTTCGGGGAAGATGAGCAGCCACATGGGGTCCAGTTGCGCCTCGCGCTGCTCGCCGGACAGCGGGCCCGCGTGCCGCGAGTTGAGCTTCTGTAGGCGGTAGCGCAGGCGTTCCTGGTCCTTCGCCCACCTCCGAGCCATGAAGACGAATCCGTAGAGTTGCATGGCCGGGCCAATGATGGGGACCCATTTCAGGCTTTCCTTGAGGATGATGTAGATGTGGCCGTGGGTGGGCGTGGAGTTTGTGTAGGCGATCCACCACAGGTAAAGCCAGTCGGTGTAAATCTGATGATTAGCGATGAGGACCAAGCGGTCTGGAAAGTGAACACGAAGAGAGCCGTCGGCTTCCTGGTGCAGTTGGCCAGCAACGCTCTTATCTCCGCTGATTCGAACGAGAGTGGGACTCCACCACTGTGTCATCGTCGTGACGAGGAGGCCAAAGTATTGTTTGGTGAGGGCCATATAAGCGTAGAAGTCATCTTTGGAGATGAAGTACAGAGGTGTACCTAGGATTTGCGCAAAATGTATGAACAGACATGAGCCCAGGAAATAGATGGCGAATCCAACGATACGAAGGAGTTGCATGACAGCACCAAATTGCGGTGGTCCAAGAGGATGGTCATCTTTAGTCGGCTTAGGTACACCATTAGGGAGGCCTTCCTTTAAGGCTATGTCGGTTTGCTTGCGAAGGCGTGGGCCTTTCATGCCTGCTTGTGACATTGTGCTTCGATGCAAATGTCCGGATCGTCCGGAAGCAGGGTGCTACAAGCGGCAGCGGTGTTTTCGAAGGTTTGGGTAATGTATAGTCCTGGCGCTAGGATCACAGCATTGTTGACACGTGTGTAAAATTCTCTAGTGATGTATATTCTCCGAAAGGAAAGCTTCAGTCGCTGTCGGAGAAGACGCTGCAGGCGCTGCGGTGCTGATTGCCTGACTGACTGGCCGTTGGCTGCATGACGTGAGCCAGCTCGCTCGAGCAAAGCCTTCGAGATCCGCGCGCATGAGATCTGGCGTGTGATCAGCACCACATCAACTTTATCTCCACACCCCGTCCATACAGCGACGGCGCCCACTTCTGCGCGTGACTCTAGGTTCGAGGGCCTGAGGATGGGAGGATGATTCAGGCATGGCGATGCTTGCGAAGCATACGGCCTGCTGTCGTGAAACGATGCTTCACCACCACCGCGCCGAGGCTTGAGCTGCGCAGCCTCACAGAGCTCCCCGACAGAATAGGCGCTGGACTACATGGTACCTTCGTCAGCTCCACGTTCTGCTTTCAAAAGCATGCTGACCTATCTACAGAAACGAGTAGCCACGACCTCCTGTCCCTGCGATGGCCTTCTCCTCCGCGGAACGTGCTCTTTGTTAGCAAAGACAATGACGAGCCCGTACGCGATGCTTTGATCGAATATGCCAAGCATGTCCAAAAGAATTACCCGGAAGTAGCTCTCATCTTCGAACAGTCTATGGCACAAGACATCGAACGCGATCTGCCGTTCCCTATCTACGCGCCAGGCAAAGGAGGAAACACAGAGTTCTGCAACAAGGTGGACCTGACGACTACACTTGGTGGAGATGGCACAATACTGCACGCCGCTTCGCTCTTCGCGACTGCCAAAAGTGTACCGCCCATCCTCTCGTTCAGCATGGGCACCTTAGGGTTCTTAGGAGAATGGAAGTTTGCAGAGTACAAGCGGGCATTCAGAGAGGTCTACGTATCTGGCGCTCCGTCCCCAGTGCCGCCAAAAAGTACAGACGAGCCCAGATACAGAGACGGGAAGGACTCCAATGTTTCTGACACCCACTCCGGCTGGTCATCTGCTCGTGGAAAGTCTATGGGATCCTCGCGCAACTCGAGAGTCTTGCTACGGAATCGCCTACGCATCGGTATATTCTCGCCAACAGGCGAGCGGCTGCCCCACGAGCCACCATTTGCACACTATGATCACAGGTGCGAGGACATATATGCCCTGAACGAAGTGCTTCTCCATAGAGGTGCCCTGCCACACCTGGCTCACATCACGATCATGATTGGCTCGCCCCCTCACCAGAAGACCCTGACTACGGCTATCGCAGATGGATTCCTCGCAAGCACACCTACTGGGAGTACGGCGTACTCCCTTTCGAGCGGAGGCTCGATCGTGCATCCCTTGGTGTCCAGCTTACTACTCACTCCCATCTGCCCTCGATCACTCTCCTTTAGACCTCTCGTCCTTCCCGCCAATACGCCTGTCACACTTCGCATCGATGAAATCAACAGAGGCAAGGAGATCGAGGTCTCCGTCGATGGTGTGCGACGCAAGCAAGGCCTCAAAGCAGGTATGGAGGTCAGAGTCGTGGGTGAAGAAGTTCGAACTGCCGGTGCACCCGGCGCAAGGGAATGGGTCGGTGGGGTGCCGTCGATCGTGCGCAGTGGAGGCGCAGCGGATGGCGAAGATCACTGGGTCGGCGGGCTGAATTCTTTGCTCAAGTTCAACTACCCTTTCGGCGAGAGCTAGACTTATAGGCGACTACAATCTATAGAGGGCGCGTATGCAACCCTTTTCTTGGAATCACAGGCGTACTGCACGCTATGACAGGAGCGAGTGCGTGCGATGCGCGAAGTGGGTGTTGTCATGCTGCAGGTCGCGCATTCACCGTCCAGTTTGTCTCATTTGTTGGCGAGTCACGCTGTTGTAGTGGCGTCCGAGCGCTGCCTTCTCGCGCCATCAGGAGAAGTACACAGTGCACGGTCCGGCGCGCCGAGGCAGAGACGAGTCCTGATCATCTCGTTATTTCACCAAGCAGAAACAAAGCGGTCGCGTGCGCGAAGCCTCAGACAAGATGTGAGTCTTTCTTCGGAGTTGTCGCCGGGACCTGTCGGCAGCAGATTGACTGTTGTACGGTTGTACGGTTCTTCAGCGAACGGCAATCTTCGAGCTGATGTCGACGTTTGGCGTGCCGCGCGGGCCTGATGGCGATGTGCAGCGCTGCCGCTGGCGCTTTGCCGCTTGCCGGCATCCATCCCGCGCCACGGCCCCCACTGCGAGCACATCGCTTGTGCCTGCATCTACGGTAAGGTACATGATACTACGCACCAAGTCAGCCTGGCACCGCCGCGATCGCCTCTCTTACCGACAACGATATAGCGCTGCTTACATAGATGCGCCACTGCGATGCACGCCTGAGCTAGGGGCGCAATGCGACGAGTCCACCGCAGCCCGGCATCGCATGGCATCAACGGCCAGCCCTGGACTCGTCGGCGGGCTCACGGAGGCTTGACTCTCGAAAGTTTGGAGGCCGCTTGGACCTCTCATCTCGCTTGACCGCACTAGTACCCTGCCATTGCTTGCGACGGCCTTGTGATTAGACGCTGACTTGCTGCAAATCACTCCTGACCGCGCCGCCGCGGCTCACCTAGTCTTGCCCACAGCGATCAGGCAATACCGGATTGCAAGGTAGGCTCGGCACTAGGACGCCGCCTCGATGACCTCCTCCAGCGCCTTGGATGCGGGTGGGAAGCCGCGCTTGCACCATGCAGCCCCCCAGCCTCCGTTATGCATGTTGCAGAGGCGCATCTGTGACCGGCGCGGCAGGTCTCGCTCGACCCTAGGCTCTAATCCGCCGCCGGACGCTGCCATAGGGTTTGGCTCTAGTCCGCAAACAAGGAGTTGTCCACGCAAATGTCCAACGCCAGATCTCTCTCCCCAGACAATCGCTACCCGGCGTCGAACTAGCGCCAGTCCGGGCAGAGCCACGGCGCTCGTGCGTGCCCCCAGTAGCCATATCCAGCGCAGCACACGCGCCGGCTCGAGCAGTGGTGGATCGACGGCCGGGTCTCGCAATCTCGCGCGCCCGGCGTGGTGGGAAGGCTTCCTCGCACAGCACGGTGACTACTCCGCAGTAGCGACCGTTGTAAGACGCAAGGTTTGTCGGCCAGCCGGCGCAACGTGATGCGGGCATTGGTCTAAGAGATCTCAGGCAAGTCCGCGCGCGGACGTTGGGCGTCCTTCTTGTACCACTGGCACGCACCCTACCGGCGTGCGGCCGTTTTCTGTTTTCTTTCCTCGTTCGCGACTGCGTCATTCGAGCCACTGCTACCTGCGCTGTTTATTTCGTTGATGTTTCGTTGCTAGTCAATCGATTCGTCCGCTTTCCGACTGTTCATGGACGACGGTTCTTGAGGCGACACTCGAGAATCGCAGGATAACGACCAACGGAACCAGTGTGCAACGACACACAAGGGCCGGCCAACATGCAAATCCGACAATATGTCTCGAGTGTTGTCGTTGCGCTGTGTGTGGCGCAGGGTGTTTTGGGCAAGGATGGATACCATCAGCGACGCGTAGAGAGCGACGTGACGGATGCTGACGACGCGGCATCGTCAATCGTGCATGCGATGGCGAATGCGGACACCAAACCCTTTTCCATCCAGAAAGACGACGTCGCAGATCAGTTCACCT
This sequence comes from Septoriella neoarundinis, assembly GCA_022813125.1. Lineage (NCBI taxonomy): Eukaryota > Fungi > Ascomycota > Dothideomycetes > Pleosporales > Phaeosphaeriaceae > Septoriella > Septoriella neoarundinis. The sequence continues at coordinate 13,261 of JAKLND010000174.1, read as the reverse complement.
CTCACTCATCAAACGAGCACGAGGAGGAGAGTTTGTCGAGCTCAGAGAGCACGTCGTACATCGATGAGAAAAATCCCACCCCAATCAAACCCGGCTTGTTCGTCAGGCAAGAGGAAGCCGAAGCCATTCCGACCCCGGATCCAAATGCACTCCCCATCGAACCTAGGATCACTCCTGCCCTCGGTATTGCTGGAGCAATCATGCTGGGAACCGGTGTCGCTCTCTGTCTCATCGGAATCAAGAAGCAATGGCTTCACGTTTTCTTGAGCACTGCATACCTGGCAAGTCTGGCTGTCACTGTGTTGATCATATACGTGATGAACCCTGAGCACAGCGACGCGATCCAGGGAGCTTACGTGGTGGCGGCGGTTGTCACTGGACTCATTTTCGGCTCCGTCTCCCTCGTTTTCCAGGAAGTCACCGACGGCCTGGGATGTATGCTGGGAAGCTTCTGCTTTGCGATGTGGCTTCTCGTCCTGGCTCCTGGAGGCATCATTCACTCAACTCCCGGGCGTGGCGTCCTCATCGGCGTCATCACCGTCGTTGGCTTTGCCCTCTCCTTCAGCCATTACACACGTATGTACGGTATCATCTGCTGCACATCGTTCGCCGGATCGACGATTATCATGCTGGGAGTCGACTGCTTCTCGCGCGCAGGCCTGAAGGAATTCTGGCTGTACCTCTGGGATCTCAACGACAAGCAGTTCCCGCTCGACACGACCACCTATCCGATCACTCGCGGTATCCGCGTCGAAATCGCCTGCATCATTGTCGTCTTCCTCTTTGGCCTCGTCTCTCAATTCAAGCTCTGGACCGTGGTCAAGGCACGCCGTGCGAAGCACGAAGAAGCGCGCCAGCAAGCCGAGCAGGAGCGTGCCGAGGCTGAGGCCGCTGTTGGCAGAGATATCGAAGCGAACACCGAGAGGGAACGAGCCCAGTGGGAAGCTGTGTATGGCGAGAAGCGCGGCTCTCGGACGCACACTGATTCCGGCGTTGGCTCTTCTGTGGAGACTTTTGGCAAGGAGCAGTACAGCGTCAGAGAACGTGAGGTTGACCCGATCGAGCTCAGCGATATTGCAGAAGTGCAATCGCCACCTCTCAGCGGCAGTGAAGAGAAGGCAGCACCTCAGGACGAAGAGGCCACCAGCCAAGCAGCGGATGGGGCTACGGTTGAGGAGGGCAGCAAATCTGGCCGTGCTTCTCATGATTCTTCACCATACAGCAATGATGACAACGCAGAAGTCATCGAAGACGCTGACAAGGCCGAGGACTCGAATAAGGCTTATGCACCAGGCGCGCCGGAAGTCGTACCTCTACCCTTCCGCGTCCCTACGGAAGAAGACGAGCAACAGCGTGACCAGGACCAACAATCCGAGGTCCAGAAGACAGAACTAGCAAGGCCTGAATCCGAAGCTGTCCCCATCCCCTTGAGGATGCATTCTCTCATGAAACTTAACGAAGAGTACGCCGCTAGAGCCGACCACCGCCAAGACGACCAGGCATCCTCCATCGCCGCAACTGCTGACGACATTGCCATGTTGGGAGACGACTTGCCAGGCGCAATGTCAAAGCGACAATCGATGATCAGCCAAGCACCCGACAATGTCAAGGCGACCACACCGCCGCGCAGCGAGAACGGGCATTCCAGACAACCAAGCGCGGCATCTGAGCCAGACCTTGAAGATGCCTTGGACGAAGACGACGACGAGGCACTGGCCAGAGAACCTGTAACCATCGATGTGAATGCTGTCCCTGTCACGAGTGCGCCGACAGAGCAACAATCCACTTCTGGTAAAAGCATTCGGAGACTCTCAGACGCGACTAAAGCCGCAGCCCCGGAAGGCAGCTCAGATGGCCATCCTGGTAGCGTCTCGGAGAGTATGGTTCACCAGCTGCCTCCGAAGCTTTCTAAGATCGCGTTGACCTACCGCACTAACGAATGGGCCAAACACATTGCGGACGCCGATCATCCTGAGGCTGAAGATGCTGACTTGGCCAGGCCGTCGTCACCAGGTGTGCAAGTGGATACGCAATTTCCCGAGGAGGTGGCTAAGCCCGTGGACGTCGAAGCACTGCAGCAGACAAATGCTCCTCCAGTTGAGGAGCAGGAACCTCCTCGCAAGTCATCAAAAGCATCAAAGAAATCGCATCGTTCAAGCAGGCACAGCGAACCGGTCAACAACCTGAACCGCGCATCTTCCACACAAAGTGCAACCCCACCTTATGCCTTCAACCACAGCTCTTCACAAGTTTCGCTCAATCGCCAAGATAGCGCCTCAAGCACGCCTGCCCGGCCAAAGATGGGATCCATGCGAAAGAGCTCCATGCCGCTTACCACCCAAACCCTCGTTGAGTCGCCAGTGGAGGACTCGACCGAGACCTTCCAGCAGAACGACTTCCAGCCCATGGCAAACGTCTACGCCGAGCCCAGCGGAAATGCGAGCGCCAGCAACCTGCTAGATGAGCGCAACAAAATGCTTCAGCGCCGACCCACGACCATCTCCTTCAACGGCTTCCGATCAACACCGACTCTCGGCCTCATGAGTGGCGCAATCCCCGAAGACCAGGCCCACGGCCCCGAGCAACCAACACACGGCTTTGCAACACCCATCCAACACAGCCCGCCTCTCCCCGCCTCCGGCGCCGACGACGAGAACATGACGCTCTCCCAGCGCCGCTCGCTCATGCACTCCCAGTCCGCCACGACCACACCCACCCACAAGCCCCGCGCAAGCATCATGTCCACGCTCACCTACGACTCACACCAGCCCGCGCGCCAGCCCTCCACCAACACAGCCCAGCAGTCCGCACGCCTCAACCAGTGGCGCCAGACGCTGCAGGCGGACGCGCAGGCCAAGCAGCCGCCGCGCGCCGTCGAGAGCCACGCGCGCCAGAGCATGCTCGACGACCGCCGGCAGAGCGAGATGCGGCTCGCGCGCCGCAAGGAGGAGACGGAGAGGCGGCAGAGCGCGATCGACGACGCGATGCGCCGCGGGCATCTCGACGGGGCGCACAGGGACGCGCTGAGGAGGATGCAGGCGAGGGCGAATAGAGACTGAGCGGGCTGATGGTTGGCGATTTTCGCTTTGCGTGCTTTGCACGTTTGGGCTCCTTTCCTTTTTTTCTTTTTTCTTTTCTCGTTCTTCGTTTCTTGATATTTTCTATATCCCCTTTGCGAGACTTTGTTTCCTTGCCTACCTGGTATATCTGTTAATGTTCTCCGGTGTTTTCGATCATTCTGTTTTGAAAGACAGGAGGGTCTCGCTGCGAGGCCGCCGTCCAGCTACGGCCGAGGATACGCGTACATGGAAATGCTTCTCCTTGTCTTGGTTACAGAGGGAACTGGGATTGGGAACGCTGGGCCGGCTGGCAAGCGGTGGTGGTCTCTTGAAAGGGGGTGGGACGGGATGGACAGATACCAATGACTTCATCAGTCAGGAAAAGAAAAGCGGAAATGGGATTGGGGTATGAAAGGCAAATGTAGATGGCGGTCGTTATTGTCTAAGACCAGACGGAAAAAAAATACAGGTGCTAATGTCTATCAACAACTCTTGCCACTCTCAATTTCACTTTCAGTCAAAGTCGTCTCTTCGCCGTGTAGAACGGATCTACTCCCAGACACAGGCAAGGTCTGGGTGGTGATTAGGCAGGCGGCTGTAATGCCTTGTATTCGTCTTTGGGTTTAGCATGTCTGGTATAGCCCGACGTAATGAGCTGCGGCGGAGGTGTGGTAACCTTGGGTGATTTGTCACCAGACGATCTGCTTCTCCATGCGGTCGGTGGGTATCTTCGTGGTCGATATTGCGTGATGCTGGCAGGCGTAATCCTCTTGTTCAGAATCTCCAGTCTCCCTCCTTTATCTGCCGCCCTTCCTCGTCTTCTTGCCGCCGGAGAAGGTCATGGAGTTCTGGGGCTTAGGCTTGGCCTTGCGCTTCTCGATCCGGTTCTTCTTGGCGACGCGGTCGGCCTTCTGCTTCGTGATGCTGCGGTCGCGGGTCGTGGTCTTGGTCAAGGGCGCGCCGTCGGCATCGTCTTCCTGCATGGCTTCGGGATCTGCTGATCGAGCGCCCGGCGAGTCAGCTGATGCGTTCCCTTCTTCTCCATTCCTTGCCTGCCTTTCCTAGCCGTGTTCGTGCATGGGTGTGTGTGAGTGTTTATGGTGTAGGTTCAGGTATCTTGAGGTGGAGTGCTCATGTCGAAAGCAAGGCGCAGGTCACCGTCCTCGTCGAAGCCTATGATGTCGCTAGAGGCGCCAAGGAGGTGGTAGAAGAGCTGCTCCCGAGCGGCTATCCGCTGGCCATCTTGATCTAAGATCGGCGATACAGGCACAGCACCGTCGTCGGAGGGGGTGGAGGGTGGAGTGGGAAGTTGGTGGTTGTCGACGGCAGAAGCGACGGTTTTGGGTATCGAGATTGAAAGAGAAGGCGTACCTTCTGCTGCAGCTCCCGACTTTTTGTCGGAAGAGTCTGTGGAAACGTCAGCAATCTCTTCGTTAGGTCTCTCACGGCAACACTGCTCACCCTGCTCAATCTCCATCTCTTCCTTCTCCGCCTTGGGCTGGCGCGCAAGCTCGAGCAGCTTTGCGGAAAGCCGCTCGTTGCGCGCCGCCTCAACGGGCGCAAAGACCCTCTTGGAGAGGGCCTGGTTGTTCTTCTTGTTGCGACTGGCTCTGAGTCCCTTCGCCATTGTATCTGAGGTGTAGGTGTGTGGAGGTGGGAAAAGATCGGCTACCGCGACGGCTTCTGCGACATTTGAAGAGAAATCGGCGGCGAGGCGAAGCCCACGCCGCGCTAGCAAATAAAGTAATGTGGGGGCGGCCCGGCACAGAAATGGCCATGCTCCATCCAGCTCTACGGTAGCGGAGACCGTTCTGGGCGTCTCTGTACCTCCCACGTCGTCTGCCGTCTAGCTATCCACATCCCTGCACGCCCTGCTTCTTTTCTTTTACGGTAGCTCGAACACGTCTCGCAGGCTTCCCGGGGCGAATCTGCAGGCAAACTCGCGTTCCGTTTCCGATACCGTGCAAAGGAGATACGCTCACCACTCCACCGCCAATTGCACCGGTCTTCGACAAGGGCGCTTTAGTGCTACAGACGAATTGTTGTTCTTTTACTGTTGCGTCTCACGCAACTTGATCGCACAGTGATCAAAACCCGAATTACTCGAGAGGCTGCCGTACGGCTGACATCCTCCAGTCGGAGTATCTTGTCACAATGGATGGATGATGGTCACATGGCGCGTGGATGTCATGTATTATTGTGAGTAACCCTAAGCTGTTTACCGAGCAGGGAGCGGCGCTCAGACCTGTCGAGCCGCTGAGAAGGTATGCATAGATAGGGTTGTCATGCCACTAGAAAGTAGGTACTACCTACGCGCTGGAGGACACATTCAAGAGCACAGGATGCTCACGCAGCTGAAGCTGGGGACCTTTGGACAAACGACGGATGCTGTGTATTCGAATAAGGCGAGCATACTGTGTAATTAGGACCTCAGATAAGTGAAGTGCCATGGATTTAGAATGGAAGTCTGCATTCTCAGTCTGGTGAGCCCAAGGATAAGCTCCGACGGCGGAGACCGGCGCAGCCAGCGTGACCTCTGTGGAACTGGCACGTGAACGCCGTAGCAGGAGTGAAGGGCCATGCAAGGATTTCAACTGAACGATATTTATACCTTGTATCCTACCTGAGGTCTCTAAATGCTCCAAACGTTCCCACGTCAACACAGCTTCACTTCAGTACAAACGCATAGGCGCACGGCCGCCGATCTCCACCGGCCACAGCCGTGCCCTGGCTTCGGCTGGGAAAGTGACGATTAGGACTTCAATCCTTGGCAGAACCGTTCAATGCGCGCGTGGCACTTCACCTTTCACCTGTGATCCTGCTCACTCGTGCGGCTCACTTCGTAGACCGACTGCCAAAGCGTCGGCCCATCCGCGTGCTTTGCAAACGGCTGCCGCGAACGATCATGTGATCGCGCCCTGCCCCGAAACGCCAGCACCGAAAAGTGACACAAGAAGAGAGCTGCCCGCCGCCGCATCCCGCGATGAGCGCTGCAGAGCCTGCCCTGCACCTGCCCACGCTCACTGCCTGTTTCTGACGCCTGCCACGGCAACCGCGCGCAGTCGCTCCTTCACCCGGACAGCATCCTTCGCGACACCAGACTCCGCGACCCACAGATATCGCAACGCCGCCGAACCGATCCAGGGTCCCCGAAATCCAACCTTACGCATCGCACAACCCGCCACGAGCCCGACGACCACGCGCGCACCGCGCGCGAGAAAGAGCGAGGCAGGATGGCGTCTGGGGGCCACATGCTGGCGCAGCTGAAGCCGAACGTGGAGGCGCGCATCAAAGTGCTCATCAACGACGACCTGAAGCGGATATGCAAGGCGTACGGCGTGGCCGTGTCCGGCACCAAGATCGTGCTGCAGAAGCGGTGCATTACAGGTGAGTGCACGACTGATTGAACGAGATATGTCCGCCGCGCGCTGGCACAGGAGCGGAGCGGAGCGGGGCGGGGGGTTCGCGTGGGTGAAGACAGACCACAAAGGAGGCCGGCGAGGCGGTCTTGCTTTTGGCTTTTTGGGCTTCGCACACCTTTGCCTACACGTGGCGCGCGGGCTGAGACAAGCAGGGCGTCAAACGATCGATTGTCTGACTTATTTTACGTGCAGTGCTCGAAGATCTGGTGTCTAAAGGCGACGCTGTCGGTTTTGAGGAATTCAAGCAGCGCGTTGCCAACCACGGACTCGCGCCTCAGCCTGGACAGGCGAGCTACAACGGTGGTGGCGGCGCGACCTACAGATCCTCTGCAGTGCCGCCAGGCCACGGCGCGAAGGGCACAATGCCAGGACTGCATACGCCACGCAGTGAGTATTCGCTTGACCACTTCAACCCGCGGAGCTGAGACTGACAACTTAGAAGTGGCGTTCAAGAAGAGTCCATTCTACGACGTCGTCACTGAGATACTCCGACCGCAGAAGCTGCCAGGTACTTGCAACTCTCCCCTTTCAATCTCACTTTTTTGGGGACCACTTACGAGATGCTAACAGGCGGGGCAGAAATGCCACAGAATCGACACACAGTCAGGGCTGAAATCAAACTGAGCGATGAACAAGCGCGCCAGCTGAAAGACGACCCCAGCATGCGACTGATGGTGTACTGCGGTCAAAACACCGGCATCAATACGTACTCGGATATTGACGTTGCATTTCCCAATCAGATCGAGGTGAAGGTCAACAACGAGGATGTGAAGTCAAACTTCAAAGGTCTGAAGAACCAGCCAGGCTCAACCAAGCCTGCAGATATCACGGGCTACGTTCGCAAGCTTGCCGGCTATGCCAACCAGATATCTGTCTGCTATGCCCTGACCCAGCGGCAGTTCTATTACGTGGTTACTCTCGTCAAACGACACTCTGCAGCGGAGCTTGCTCAGCGCATTAAGAATGGGTCTTTCATCAGCAAGCAGAAGGTCATCGACGAGATGAACCGAGCGAACGCAGACCCCGACATCGCAGCCACGAGCTCTAAAATGTCGCTGAAGGATCCCGTCTCGATCACACGCATTACTTTGCCCATCCGCTCGAACATATGTCAGCACACACAGTGCTTCGATGGAAGGTTCTTCATGGAGCTGCAAGAGCAAGCGCCAACGTGGCAATGCCCCATTTGTGCCAAGACGGTCAGCTTCGAGAGCTTGTGCGTGGATAAGTACTTTGAGGAGATCTTGAACACCACCAGTAAGTCAATCGAGCAAGTGACGATTGAACCAGACGGGCAATGGAGCGTGGAACAGGAGGACGAAGACAAAGGGAAGAGCAATCAGGCGAAGGGAGAGGCTCGAGCTGCGTGGGATGACGACTTTGACGACGATGTTGTCGAAGTACTGGACGACGACTCGCCAAAGGCTCGCACCAACGGAGTCAAGCATGAGCACAACGTCGCGTCGCCCATGGGTCCACCTGGCCTTTCCTTCCATACGCCACCTCTATCATCGCGAGAAGCCAGCGTGGCACGATCACATACATCGACACAACGCCCCTCCGGTGGCACCAAGCGGTCAGCCAGCGCGGTCATCGACCTCACGCTCGACGACGAAGACGAAGAGCAGCCGCCTCGCCCGGCAAAACGGCAGACAACAGGTAATCCACTGGGCGGGCCGACGAGTTCCTACAATACCCCACCGTCCGTATCCGAGCCGCCGAGACCTCAGGCTTACCTTCCGCAGCCCGTTGAGAGTTCTTCGACCTATCGACCCTTCAGCGCAGGACAGCCGATGCGCCCGCCGACGAACCAGTCTTCCTTCGCCGGACCGCAGTCTCCGGCCGGCGCCTCTCCTTTTGCAAACGTCTACCAGCAGCAGCAATATGCTTCCTCGCGTCCAGAATCGTCAAGTCCGGCGCGCACGAACGGGTTTGGGCCTTTCTCCGTGCGGCCGCCTTCCCGAGGGTATGGCACGTCGCTGTCGCCTGGCGGGCAAGCGAGTCCGGGGCTTCCAGCGCAGCAATTTGATAGCGGACTTGCACTCCCGCCAACAATACCTCCAGGCCAGCAGCAACAGCATCAACAGCAGAGGAGGCAAAGCGACAGTCGGCAACAGCCTCTTCCTGGACTCAACACCGGCAGTTGGAGGAGCGATTATGGCCAATACAATGGGGCTAGATGACGAGCAGAGCAAGGTCGGGTTGAAATGTGCATATCATCACGGCTGAGGGAAGGGACGGACGTTCGGGGGAGTGTCGCAAGCGATTTGGCATCAAGCGTCACAGGACGAGATCAGGGACCAGGGAGGCACGGTCAGGAATTACGTGCCTTCCCGGACTCGGTCCAGCACCTTTCCTTATTCTTCTTATTTTCGTTTGGCGGGTCGGGGATGAAATGATACCACCGGGCATGCGCGCGTGTTCGACAGCAAGGCGAAGCGGGATGTACGGATAGATGGAAACGAACTGACATTCCACACCTGAACTTGTGCTTCACCGTCTATTTTGCAGTTGCAGTATGGTCAAGAGTAGAGTTAGACTCTGATTCAGCCCAGCGGCGGGTAGCGCAAGAGCAAAAGCGCGATACAGTTGGGCGGCGCATGGAGCTTGCTCGCTCGCTCTCACCGACACGTCTGCGCGGCGAGGTTGGCCCAGAGCGCGGAGGCGAGCGCCGGCCGCCATAGTCGTTCCACGATGTTGTCACGATGTCGGGCCACGACACACGCCACTGCGCGAGGATTCTTCTCCCGATTTTCTGGGTCCTCGTGGAGCGCGCGAGTGTGTCGCAGCGCAGCCTCCCCACATGTCGCGACAGCAAATGGCGCACGCACGCACGCACGCACGCACGGAGGCGGAGGCCGATCAGATCAGACCACTCGCGCTGCGGCTGCGGCTGCGGCTGCACTACTCTCGAACCACCACCACCACCACCACCACCACCGGACGGGCTTCACGTGCGCAGCGCCGGCATCAGATAAGATGGGCCTCCCAATCTCCGCGCGCGCTCCGATCGGCGAGCGCCAGACCACAAGCGGTAAGGCGCAGCGAGGCGCGCAGGGCCAGGAACGCGTGTCGCAGCCAATGGGCGGCGGGCGGAGCGGCGGGCGGGCGTTTGCCACGTTGGGACCCTGCGTCTGCCGAAAAGGCGAGCTCCACCCTGTAAATTGGAAAGTGGTTCGATGTTTTTTGCCCATGGCCCTGCCCCCCTGGGTCCCGCGCCTGGCAGGGCTGTGGGCTGCGCTGGCTGGCTGCGGGCAGGTGCTGAGGCAGAGGCAGGCAGACAGACCACCAACACGCCGGCCGTTGTCGTCTTGCGCCTGTCCTTCTGCCGAGCGCCAGACCGTGCGGTTGCGACTTGCCGACCACGCCGCCCTTGTCCGTCGCTGTACGCTATATGCCCGCCGCCCTGCTGCTCTCCTCTCCTCCCTGCCCGCTGTCTGCACTCTTCCCGACTACACCTCTCTCCTCGCAACTCCTCCTCTATACATCGTCGCAGCTCGTGTGACGCCCTGACCTGACCTGGCCTGCTGCACCGGGACGAGCTAGTGAGATTGCCCTGAGCTTGGATAAGAATCTCATCTTCCGGCCGTCTGAGGAGCGAACGCGAAAACCACAGCTCCTTTTGCCTCTGAACTCTACCTACCTACCTACCTCTACACTTCGTACACACACACACACACACACACACACACCCATACACCTACCAAGCTTGCCACACGCAGCCTCCTCACCTCGCATTCGCGCCTCTCGCGCCCCCCCATCCGCCCGCCATGGACGTCGTCCTCGAGGTCGCCGACACCTTCCTGTTCGACCGCATGTACGCCAGCCTGCTGCCCATCCAGTCCGCCTTCTCCGCCTTCGACCCCATCAGCACCCTCACCGCCGGCTTCAAGGCTTTCGAGAACTCCACCACCTTCGACGATGCCACCCAGGCCATCGCCGTCGACCGCAGCGCCTGGCAGTTTGACCCCGCCAGCAAGTACTTCAGCGTGCAGCCCAGCGAGTACGCGTGGATGAGCAGGTGGGACAGGGACAATGCTTCGAGGCAGGCGATCAGCCTGTACATCCTCACATGGTGAGTCTTGCCGGACATTGAGAGAATTGGACGAGGACAATCGAAGCTGACAATCTTCCTCCAGGCTCTTCGGCGCCCTGATCTATGCCACATTCGCCTCCCTCAGCTACATCTTCGTCTTCGACAAGGCCACCTTCCAACACCCCAAATACCTCAAGAACCAGATGCGCCTTGAGATCAAGCAGACCCTCGAGGCCATCCCCATCATGGCCTTCTTCACCGTCCCCTTCTTCGTCGCCGAAGTCCGCGGCCACAGCTTCATCTACGACTCCGCCAGCAACCCGGACTTCTACCACCCCATCCTCAGCATCTTCGGCAGCGCCTGGAACTACCTCCAGTTCCCCGTCTTCCTCAGCTTCACCGACTTCGGCATCTACTGGATCCACCGCGCGCTGCACAGCAAGCTCCTCTACAAGCGCCTGCACAAGCCGCACCACAAGTGGATCATGCCGACGCCCTTCGCGTCGCACGCCTTCCACCCGCTCGACGGCTTCGCGCAGTCCGTCCCCTACCACCTCTTCCCCTTCATCTTCCCGCTGCAGAAGTTCGCCTACATCGCCCTCTTCACCTTCATCCAGATCTGGACGGTCATGATCCACGACGGCGAGTACGTCGCCAACTCGCCCATCATCAACGGCGCCGCCTGCCACACCATGCACCACCTGTACTTCAACTACAACTACGGCCAGTTCACCACCCTCTGGGACCGCCTCGGCGGCTCCTACCGCAAGCCCAACATCGAGCTCTTCATCAAGGAGACCAAGATGGCCGCTGCAGAGTGGAACAGGCAGGTCGTCGAGATGGAGAAGCTGCAAAAGGAGGTCGAGGGCAAAGACGACAGGACTTACGGCGGGGATTTGGAGCCCGTCGGTGTGTACAGGGAGGCGAAGAAGGTGCAGTGAATCGTCTTCCGTTTGCTGTGCTGTGCTGTGCTGTGCTGTGCTTTGCTTCGACCGACTTGAGACGCAGTGGGCGGGCCGGTCCATTGACCTCCTCCCTCGTCGAGAAAAAAAAAGCGTTTCATTGTTTTCAACCACGGCCGCTCGTTGGCTAGATCTATTAATGAGGGGAGACTTACTTATTCGGGGAAATGAGTGGAAGAAGCAAAGGGACAGAGATCCCCCTTCGCACCCTCATCACATCAACGGCGTTATCACTTGGGATCACGGAGTTGCAAGGGAACTAGGGAAGGCCGGGATTCGCTCGAGACCGCTCGTCCAGGATCTTTCATAATAGAGGGCGTCGTCTTTTTTTTTTGTTTTTTCGTACTTGGGCCGTTTGGACGGCTTACACACACACACATGTATCCCGCAAGAGGGGAAATCTCACCGTTCTTAATTCACTCACCCTTGCGTCAACTCTCCCATCGTCTGCATGTGCCTAGCTTACTTACGTGTCGTCGTCAATTCAAGTCAAGTCAAGGTTCTGAAAACGCTCTCCTGAGCACATACATATGGGTTGCTTGCAAAATCCGCGCCGGCAACGTTGCTTTCGACGTTAGCCGCAGCGAAGCCACCACGACGGCATCTTCACTTCACTTCACTTCACTTCACCTTCCTTCCTTCAGTGAAACGCAAAACGCAATAATTTGCAAACCGATCGATTCTTTTTTTTCTTACAGAACTAGAACAAGGCCCCCGTTCCAGGCCGGAGGCTTTCACACAGGAGCTTTCCCCGTTTCGCTAATTCCCCATTCCATCAGAGCGCTCTCGCCGGCGCATCGCATCGCATCGCATCGCATCGCATCGCATCGCATCGCATGAGAGAAGAAGAAGAAGAAGTCACACGCCAATTACGGAACAGAGTTAGAAAGCCAACACCCATCCGCGGCGCCGTCGCTATGCCCTTCCCAAAAGCCAAAGAACCCAAACCAGCAAACCAGCAAAGAGACAATGAGAAAAGCAAAGCGCCCAAAGACATAACAGACCGTCCCAGGCAGGGTCCCCGGCGAGAAAGCACGGCCGGAAGCCATGTCTTCCCCTCCTACCCTCCCCATCGGCCGGCGGAAAGGTCCCGGGAAGAGGGGGAAGAGAAAACAGCGGCCCGAAAGCCGTGTTCTCACATCCCATGCCACCCCACCCTTTCCGCCGGCCTTCGGGCTTGTCTGTTAGAAAAGAAGGAAGAAAGAACAGAAGAGAACAGAAAAGAAAAAGCAAGAGCCGGAACCTAGAGTCCAGAGAGCCATTCCCAATCCCAGTTCCAGTCCTCCAGCTCGATCCCATCATCTCACATCCCCATTAAGAAATCAAAGTCGCAACAGGGCACGCCTACCGCCCACTGCGCCTTCTCTTCGCGTCGAACGCGCCCGGCAGCGGCGCGCTGTCCTCGTGCCGTCGCTTGCGCCCGTCCATTCCTTGCTGCAGAGACTGCTGCTGGTGGGGTGGCGCCATGAGGTCCTCGCGCGGTGGGCCTCGGCCGCCGCGGTTGTGGTCGCCGTCGTCGCGCGGTGGGCCTCTGCCGCCTCCTCTGAAATCGCCGCCGCCGCGGCCTCCGCGCGCGGATTGACGTGGAGGCCCACGCTCCCAGTCGGGGCCTGGCATGGTGTTGGGGTTGGGGCCAGGGCCGGGGCCGAAGGGACCCTGAGGGTCGGGGAGAGGTGCGCGGCGCTCGCGGGGGCGGCGGGTGTCGTCGCCGCGTGGGTCGTCCATTGCCGGGCGGCGCGGGTGGTCTTCGACATCGGGCCTGCGCTCGCGGCTGGCGTGGCG